>APFE030765750.1:0-19576 GCA_000404065.3 Pinus taeda
TGTGAAGTTTTTGTCTGTATATTCTCCACCATTATTTGAATGCAATACCTTTATCTTTTTCCTATCATATTTTCGACAAGAGCCTTAAACTCTAGGAAATGATCAAAGACCTCATCCTTGGTCTTTAAGAAATAAATCCAGGTTTTCCTGGAGTGATCATCGATAAAAGTGACGAAGTATTCTCCACCAGTAAGAGCCCTTGTGGACATAGGACCATAATTATCTGAGTGTATTAATCCTAATACACATTCTGCTCTATTGTTACTTTTGGAAAAAGCTGCTTTAGTGTACTTTCCTAGCGCACATCCTCTGCGCAAGTCATCATGTTCACTACTAAGGACTGGTACCCCTGTAACAGTGTCTCTGAGCATCCAAAGTGCTCCATGGTGTAAGTGCCCCATTCGCTTTGTGACATAATTCATTTTGCTCCTTCTCACCATTATAGTTGTTGCCAAGCAGTGCCATTGGCGATTCTAACTGCAACCTATACAACTTGTTGCTTCGAACCCCAATTTGCTTTTTCTTCTTCCTGCTTGGATGCTTAATGTATATTTTCTTTCCTATGAAGTATACATATTCCTTGTCCTGTAACTAGGACATTGAAATTAAGTTCATTCCTAATCCTGGCACATGCAGAACATTGGTGGCTTGGATGTTGGTCCCTACTTCCATCTGAAAAGCTATGGTGCCTCTCCCTATTGGAGTACATTTCGTTTTGTTTCCCATAGTTATTTGGAAGTCCATTTGTTCTTCTTGATAGCTCAAGAAATGTTCTCATACTCCAATCATATGAGTTGAAGCCCTATTATCAATGTACCAAACATCCGCTCACGCTGAATTTGCTAGGCATGCGAATCCTTGCTGAATCTTCTGTTGTGTTGTTGCTTCTACCATTGATAAATTTCGATTGGAAAGACTTACCTTTCTGTCGACTCACTCAGAGAGAGTTTTTCCCACGAAATCCAATTTCCTTGGCTTGAGCTGCCCAATCCTCTGGGAGATTCAAATTTTTGGCCCTGCAGGAACTTCAAATTCACTTCTCTTCTCAACGTTGGATCCTCCGACTTCTCTCTTTTGCTTTCCTGTAACTCCAATACCATGAGAAAATTTATAAATAGAAATCCTACTGTAATGATTAACATTATTTCTTCTACTTATTACCTCAGAAATAAGTTATCTGATGTATTCTTACGGCAAATATTGAAATATATTCTACTGCAGCCTTCACAATTAAAACATTGTAGATATTAAATGTAAGGAAAATACTGGCACAAATACAACCACAATTATTTTTGGACAATTGTCCCTGTAAAAACCCATTGTGGGAAAACCGGTGCAACAGATGAGGGTTTTATTATTCTTCAACAAAATCTTCATGTACAAATTACATCTAGCAATATATAACAAGACTTTCTAAAAAAGATTACAGACGTTCCTGAACAAGTATCTGACTCGAGAGAGAAGTTCCTCCACCCTCAGCATCTCTCCGGCTTGCCCAACGTCACTTTCTTTGGCTCCAGGATTGCCCTGTGTAGTGCCAGCGTCACCCAAGTCAGCTGCCTCTCCCAATGTCAGTCTACCCAACGCTGTCCTTTTACTGCTTTGTGTCTTCACCCCTGTCTCCCTGACTGGCGGTGAACCGTCTCTGTCTCTCCTCCACCTATAAATCTCCCTCTGAATCAATTTTCTCTTGCCGAACTTCAACTAGTGAGAAAATCGATTTTACTCGGGCAACTGAGTATCTGCCTGGTGTGTTTTCCAAATGACCTTCAAGCCCCTTCTTATATCTTCCTTTTGGATAACCAACGACCTAGATTAACCCCATTAAAAATATTAATTATTTTAATAAAACCGTCTCTGGGTGGAATTTTCCAAAACGGTTTTTGGGTTCTTTGGAATATATGTGCCTAAGCATCCTTGCAAAATTTGAGGCCTAGAGCACATTCGATGCTACCCCAAATCAACAACTCTTGCTCTAAGGACTCCCTCATAGCTCTAGACTCCTAAAACCTCACATTCGGCCTGAGAACCTTCTTCTCAAGTCCTGGTAGATACATCCTATATGCCTGAGTTGTCTCACTATATCCCATGAAAATACCCTTTTCTGTTGTGGGCTCCAACTTCTTACTATCTTTCGACAGATGGCAATAAACTTTTGTGCCAAAGTGTGAAACATTAGGCTTTTTGCCTATGAAAGCCTCCTTCAGTGTAACTCGACCAGGAATCTTGTGTGGGTAATATCCCTTTCAGAAATTTTGTGGTATTTTTCTGGCAATTTTCTTGATAAAAGTTTATGCCGACATTTTTGTCAAAAACCCATGAAATTAGACCAAAATGCACAAGAAAATAGGAACCTAGAAATTATACAAGCACGATAAATAAATTGATAATTTGCAGAAGTAAACCCAGAAACTCAGATGATCAGAAGATGCAACACAAGGAATGATTGAGCTTGATTTATTATAATATAGCATGTGGAGTACAACTGGAAATATCTAAGGTAAAATAGAAAAGATGATAGTTGTGTGGACCTACAAAAAATCTGTTGCTATGTTGATCCGGATCTCTCAAAACTCCACAATGGTTGCACTCTCCCTCCAACAGCAACTGCCACTGAATCAACTGAAAGATGATGAAGCACCAATTGAGGACCTGAATGATCCTCACTCCAATATTCCTGAAGCTCTATGCAACTGCTGGATGAAGTCTCCTCAAGGAGAGTTGACTTTTCGTCCAACACTCAACAACATACCCGAGGGTTTTCGTCCTGGGGCTAGAGAAGTTGGGAACTAAGTTATCCAAGCCTCATTAATAGAAAATATGAACAATCCAAGATGTTCTCAAATGGTCTCCTCCTCTTTTTATAGAACCTATGGAACGCTCTAAAAGCCTTTATTTTATTATTATTTTAATAACTAGTACCTTTTCCCTCCTTTTATTTTAATTAAAATACCTTTTTAATTTGGGAAAATGGTAAATCGATTGTCATTCCTCCTCAGACCAAACCAAAAGTCACTTCCCACTATCTCATCTTGTATATCTTCTCGTTCTGGTTCCAACGAGCTATTAAACTAAGGTGTTCTATCAAGTATTCCTCCTGGAATGCCACCTTAAGCATAATTAATTGAGTTAGGATCCATAATAACAATGTTTTACAAAGTTGTCAGAATGCAACGAAACAAAAGGCAAGATTTGCGGGTGATGGAATATGCTAAGTGAATGCCATCAAATCCCAAAGAAACTCCTCGAAACCCCGTAAAGCCCCTTCAAAAGCACTTGGGCCCGTTGATGGGGTAAACCTGCTCCTGTGACCTAGTTGCCTCCAACCATGGAAGTCCATATTGACCATGCTATAAGGGAAACCAAAAAAAGGAACATGACATGTGGACTCTTGTTTTGCAAAAATACTAAAGTGTTGCATGCCTCTGCCCACAAGAACATAGGCAGACCTTAATCATGCAACATGGCCTTAGCTGCTTCCACAATATTGCGGTTCTACCTCTCAGCCACCCCATTCTGCTAAGGGTTGTGGGGTGTTATCAATGCTCTTCTAATGCCCTCTTTCACACACGAATCCTTGAAGGCATTGGATACGTATTTTCTACCATTGTCACTTCTCACTACTTTGATAATTTTTTCGGTCTAGTTTTCTACTAAGGCCTTAAATTCCATGAACTTGGTTAATACCTCATCTTTCTTCTTCATAAAAAATATCCAAGTTTTCTAAGAATAATAATCAATGAAATTAACATAATACCTGTCTCATAAGAGACGAAGAAGAGAAAGGGCTCACATATGTCTGAAAACACCAGCTCCAAAATCTCGTTGTCCTCCTACCTTGGCCCTAAAAGGAAGCCTTGGCATACTTTCCAAGTGTGCACCCCTTGCACACATCATGTTGACCACATTGGATACGTATTTTCTACCATTGTCACTTCTCACTACTTTGATAATTTTTTCGGTCTAGTTTTCTACTAAGGCCTTAAATTCCATGAACTTGGTTAATACCTCATCTTTCTTCTTCATAAAAAATATCCAAGTTTTCTAAGAATAATAATCAATGAAATTAACATAATACCTGTCTCATAAGAGACGAAGAAGAGAAAGGGCTCACATATGTCTGAAAACACTAGCTCCAAAATCTCGTTGTCCTCCTACCTTGGCCCTAAAAGGAAGCCTTGGCATACTTTCCAAGTGTGCACCCCTTGCACACATCATGCTGGTCAACATTGCATGTTGGTAATCCTGTGGCTATTTGTTGAAGAATCTTCAATGCCCCATGACGCTAGTGTCCCATGTGCCTTTTCCAAAGTTCTCCAACGTCTGTACTCTACTCACCACCTGCCTTGTTGCTCAAGGCTCCACATGTTTCAACCTGCAACATGTAAAGATTCTCCACCCTCACACCTATTTGCTTCACTGCTCCAAAATCTAAGTGCTTGGGGTATGCCTTACCTCTGCTGAAGATGACATCATATACCTTGTCCTCAAGGGTTGCTACTGAAACAAGGTTCTTCTTCAGTCTTGGAACATAGAGGACATCTCTGAGATGGAGAGGGCTCTCAAACTCCCTCTTAAAGCTGACAATACCAACTCCCTTAGATGCGTACTTGCCATCATCTCCTAGCTCGATCTGAAACTGCATGTGCTTTTGGTTCAACTACCTGAAATACTTTGTGTTCCCAATCATTGGAAGGAGGCTTCAGAATCAATATACCACGTGATGCTGCCTTCTGAGCTTGCCATGCAAGCTATCAATGAGAAATATTTCATGAATTGAGAAGCAAACCCATCTACCTCAATTGATGTAACCGCATGATTCTTACTGGACCTCTTAATTCGATTAGGACACTTAGTAGCATAATGTCCAAACTCATGGCAATGGAAGCACTTGATCTTACACAAATCCTTCTTCTTCTTCTTGCTCTTCTAACTAGACTCGACCTTCCTTTTTCCTTTCTTTCCCTTGGCTTTGCTTGCCAGAGCAAAGTTCTCCTCGTCCTCTGTTTTTGCTAATCTACCATATTTGGTCCCTCTTCAGATCTCTTCTTGAATGCCGTCAGTCCATAACCTTTCCCGACTGGGAAAATTCTCTCTACCATTGACAACATCCTAGAAACCATACCAAGACTTGTGAAGCCCTAGTAAATAAAAACTAAGGTCCTGCTGCTCTAATTGAAGCAAAGGCACCACTTATAATACGACACATGATTTGTTACTTTTTACATCTCAAAGGTTGTCTTCTTCTCATGGATATGAGGAACTATATTATCTTTGATCCCTTCTAGAATAATCCTTCTGGTCTTGATATCATCCTTGGTATGTTAGGTCAAGTGTTGGGGTTCTTACGGTGGTGGTATAGCATTGTTGACGAAGTCTCCCTCCCCATTATCCTTCAAAACTATCATGATCCTCCCTTTCAAAGAAACGAAGTTAGAGCCTTCCTCTAAATAGTTGGTTGGTCTCAATCCTTAGCACACCATCGTGCTTACCTAGAGAGATGTCCTTCACAATCTAGCACTAGCCTTCTTGACTGATTTGCATTGGTGACAAACTGATCTTGGTGTTGTTCTTTATACCGATCTCTGCTATGATTTTATTGAGAAAAATTGAGCAAACATAATTCTTTACAAGGCAAACTGTTTCAACAGAAAAAAAACCTGCTCTCACTGCTAATACTTAGCTCAAAACCTCCCTGCAAGAACTCGACGCAACTCCTATTTCCTTGTGCTATCTAGCTCCTATTTCCTAGTGTTGGAAATCCCTATTTCCTAGCACAAATTTGAGCCCTTATTTCTTATCAATTTCTCCCTAAATCCTAGCTCATATCACAAGGAAAATTTTCTCTCGCAAACTGTGCATAGGTTGCTCCTTACACGCTTTGCTTGCAAGAATTATTTCTCGCACAAACTCATGCTCAACAATAATGGTTCAATGATGTGCCTTCGACCTCCTTTTAAGCTTTTCGACTCATGCTAAATCGGGCAAGTTACTTTTAGAACCAGTCTTGTGATTCATTGGTTAACTGAGTTGAACTGACTCTTATAACTCGTCCTAACCTCAATTAAACACTGAGAGTCTCACTTATCCTTTTCCAAATATAAACTCAGTTGAAGACAAGCAAAACTGAGCCTCCAAACTTTGCACATGAGTTAATTCCTCCATGACTTGTCCTTGAACTTGTGCATGCTAAAGAAGGATTGATCGAGGTCTTTCTTGACTAAGGCAGAAATCAAGAAGACCTTTCTCGCTTCTATTTTCAACATATTTCTCATAAGATTTTTTGGTCTCTTTTAGTTTAATTTATGCTATGCATTGTGTCCTTTGTTAGCATGTGGATGCATTTTGGGGTTGCAAAGTAGAGTTTATCTCTAATGTTTCTCTGTATTTGTTCGTTTCTCTTGTTTTTTGCTATTATTTGTATCTTTCACTATTGTTGCTGCTGTTTTTTTATTATTATTAGTAGTTTTGAATTTAATTTATTTTTTTATTTCTTTTAATTTAAATGTTTGTGAACATGACTAATTTGTTAAAATTTAGATGTGATGTAGTGTAGGTGTAGGAAGATGGAGGATTTTGATGAAACTCTTGAAATATCTTTGTGAGAGAGATGTGGGCCAGTGCAACAAAGGTAAGGCAAATGGTGAGTTCTTATTTGGTGGAAAACCCTTGTATGCTATGCTATGAAACTATTCTCATTTCAAATAAAAAGTTCTTCTCCCTTGGCTATCTAGGGTATGCGATTTTGGTCTTTGAATATATTGTATAATCAATTTTGCATAATATTTGTGTCTTTTCAGGATCTTTGATAAGATATTTTTGATCTTTATTTAATATTTTATGATTTGATTTTTGTTTAGTTTAGTGGGTGGGAGATTAATGTAGGTCCTAATGGTCGAAGATTTCATAGATGTACTGGGTAACGGTGAATGTTGTGGTGTATCTATGGTCACATACATGTGTTTGTCTAAATTAGAAGCATTTTACATTATTGGTCATTTGTTTAATTATGAGTGCAATGAAATATAGTTAAAAGAATGCAGAGGATCACTAATGAAACTACTAAAATATCTTCATTGAGAGAGACATTACAGTGGAGTGCAGATACAAATGTAGAGGTAAGTTTTCTTATCTGTTACAAAATCTTCTCGCTGCAAACACTATAGTTCTTTTCCCTCTTTACTTATTTAGGGTTTATGCTTTTTGGTGTTTGAATAAATTATATCTTTTGGTGCATAGGATTATTCATAAGATATTTGGTCTTTGTTTAAGATTTTTGTTAATATATTTTTATCTCTATTTCATATTTCTCACAATATTTGTGTATTTAATAATTTTCATAATATTTTCTTGTCTCTATTTAACACTTTTTTTTTTTATGTGCAGGGTTTCCTTCTTTGGCCATGGACACTTATGCAGAGGATCACTAATGAAACTACTGAAATATTTTAATTGAGAGAGACATTATAGTGGAGTGTAGATACAAATGTGGAGGTAAGTTTTCTCTTGGTGCAAAATCCATTCATAATCTTCTACAAAATCTTCTCGTTGCAAACACTATAGTTCTTTCCCCTCTTTACTTACTTAGGGTTTATGATTTTTGGTGTTTGAATAAGATATACCTTTTGGTGCATAAGATTATTCATAAGATATTTGGTCTCTATTTAAGATTTTTGATAAGATATTTTTATCTCTATTTCATAATATTTTCTCGTCTCTACTTAACACTTTTCTTTTATGTGCAGGGTTTCCTTGGTTGGCCATGGACACATTTTGGGGTTGTAAAGTATACTCTTATTTGTCTTTTTATGCTTTTTCTGTTATTTTTTATTTTGTTTTAATTGTTGGTCATATTTTTTGGTATTGTTTTTTTATTTTTTTAATTGTTGTGGTTCTTATATCTTTGAATTTATGAGCATGGCCATGCTAATTTGTGGTTTAGTATTTTGTTTTGCTTGTGCCTTTTGATTTATTTTTCTTATTTTTTTGATTCAATGGGTGGAGAAATCTAGAAATACCTTAACAACCCATAATGTGGGTGGAGGGTTGATGTGGAGTCCACAAGTGTAGTGGGTGAAGGTGAAGAGGTATGTAATTGGGGAATTTACTTGTTTATGGGCAAAGGTGAAGAGGTATGTAGTTGGGGAATTTACTTGTTTATGGGCAAAGGCAAAAAAGGTATGTATAAAGGGAAATTACTTTTTGTTACTACATAATTATGTTGTTTGATGCCCATTTTAATTTAACTGTTTTGTTGCTTCATCCTTGTATCATGTGTTTGTTGAAATTAAATGCAACACTAAGTAAGAAAGGTGAATGAACACTAATGATACTATTGTGTGAGAGAGATGTGGAGCACTATAGCAAAATTAAAAGCAAAGGTAGAGGGTAAGTTATCTTTTGGTGCAAGGCTCATGTAACATGTATGTTCTACTATAAAGTCCTCCTAGTTCTTGGTTCATATGCCATGGTTCTCCACCCTTCTTACCAATTTGGGGTTTTTAATTTTTTGTAGCATAAGATGTATTTTTGTTTAAATTATATGGATCTTCTATTATTTCGAATTCTCCTATTTATTGGATGTAGTGCAAATGCAGGTAAAGGAAGGTGGTCGAGTGAAGGTGGAGGAAAAATGTTGAAACTTCTTAAATATTTTGTGTAAGAGAGACTTGGAGTAGTGTAGGAGAGTGCAAAGGTTGAGGGTGAATTCTCTTGTGGTTCCGATATGCTTATCTTCTTATTTTAAATATAATGGTTCTCCTCCCTCATTCCTTATTTAGGTTTATGAGTTTTGGTCATTGAATAAAATGTGCTTTTGCATAATATTGCCGATATTGTTTTTGGTCTTGGATTATGATTAAGATTTATTATAATATTACTCAATGTTTGTTTAATATTTCTTATAAGATTTGTGTTGTTTGTCTTAGAACTTTTTTGGTTTTCATTTAATATTTTATTGCTTGGTTTTTGTTGGATTTAGGAAGTGGCGATATAGGGGCAGGTCCTAGGAATGGTGCATATTGCATAGGTACATTTGGTGAAGGGGAAGACTAAGCGGGAGGAGGAGGTGGGTATGGTTTCATGCGTATGTTTAAATTAAATGCATTCTATATTATTTGAGATTTATTTGTATCGTGAGTGCAATGCAAATCTAGGTAAAGGAAGGTGGAGGAGCACTGATGAAACCACTGAAATCTTTTTGTGTGAGAAAGACATCGAGAAGTGTTGGAGAGTGCAAAGGTACAAGGTGAGTTCTCTTTTAGTTCCAACATGGATATTTTCTCATTTCAATACTATGGGAAGCTGCTTCACATTTGTCACAAGATATTTTGTGTATTTGATGTTTGAGTTTTTGCATAATATTTATCACAAAATATCGTGGTTGATATCTCTTGTATTTTTTTTTTGTTATTCAATGGGTGGGAAAATTAATGGAAGACCTAGTAGCTCAGATTGTGGGATTAGAATTGATGCAAATTCCACACATGTAGGGGAAAAAGGTAAGGGAGAGGTATGTATCGCTTGCTTTTGTCTACGTAATTTTATAATTCCATGGTGTTTTAAATTAACTCAGTTGTTGCTTTAAAATTATATCGTGTGTATATTCAAATTTAGAGGTAATGCATGTAAGTAAGGCTGAATGCTAATGAAACTATTGAATATCCTTTTGTGAAAGAGACGTGGATGCACTATAGATGAGGCAAAAGTAGAGGCAGAGGAGTTGCGGTCCAAGACAAGACCCAGGTATGTTTTGCATAGATGGTTCTGCTCACTTATTAATTTAAGGTTTACGATTTTTGGCCTTACATAAGATGTGTTTACTTTTGCATATATTTATTCACAAGAGTTTTGTTGTTTGTTTAAGATTTCTCATACTTCATGTTAGTTTCTTTTGAATATCTCTCATAAGATTTTATACTCTATATTCAATATTTTTTAGTTTGATTTTTGTTGGTTTTAGGTGATGGAAAAAAGACAAGTCTCAAGGTTGTTGTAGATTGTACTTGTGCTTTCATTAAAGAACACAACTCAAGATTAGGAGGTGTGTATGGTTCTGCTCGTGTTTGATTAATTTAAAGGCCTCACATATCATTTCTGATTTATGACAAGTCTCAAGGCTGTTGTAGATTTTACTTGTGCTTTCAATAAAGAACATGACTCAAGATGAGGAGGTATGTATGACTCCATGTGTGTTTAATTAATTTAAAGGCATCACATATCCTTTGTGATTTATTTATTTATTTATGAATACGATGAAATGCATGTATAGTAAGGTTGAATGCTAATGAAACTACTGAATATTTGTGAGAGAGACGTGGGATGCACTATAGATGAGAAAAAAGTAGAGATGAAGGAGTTATGTTATGGTGCAAAACCCATGTATGTTTTGCATAGGTGGTTATCCTCGTTACTTATCTATTTAGGGTTTACGATTTTTGGCCTCTACATAAGATGTACTTTTGCATATGATTATTTATAAGGGTTTTGTTCTTTGTTTAAGATTTCTCATACTTTGTTTTAGTTTCTATTTGATATCTCTCGTGATATTTGATATTTTCTAGTTTGGTTTTTGTTGGTTTTAGGCAATGGAGAAATAAAGACAAGTCTGAAGGTTGTTTTAGATTCTACTTGTGCTTTCAATGAAGAACACAACTCAAGGTGAGGAGGTATGTATGATTCCATGTTCGTTTGTTTAATATAGAGGTATCACATATCATTTGTGATTTATTTATTTACGAATGCAATGCAATGCAGATAAAGAAAGGATGAGCAAAGTTGGAGGTGCACTAATGAAATGAGTGAAATATCTTCATGCGAGGAAGATGGTGGCAATGACGGAGAGTGTAGAGGCGAAGGTGGATGGTGAGTTATTTTTGATTGTGTTATGAATTTGATTGATGAAACTATTGAAATATCTATGTAGCAACACTACATTATAGTGAAGAGGTAGTAGTAAAGGTGAGTTCCCTTTTGGTGCAAAATCCATGCTATGCTATGAAATCCTCATGTTGGTCTTTGTTTTATATTTCTCCAAAGATATTTGGTATATACTTAATATTTTGCATACAATTTTATTGTCTCTATTTAACACTCTTCAATTTTTTAATGTGCAGGATGTCCCTGATTGGCTGTAGATGCATTTTAGGATTGTAAAGAAAAGTTTGTCTACTATTTTTCTTTGTTTGTTTTGTTTTTGTTATTTTCATTTTTTTTTGTTGCTATTGTTGCTTTTAAATTTTGCTATTCCTTTGTTTTTTACAACTAATGTTATTTTTTTACATTTGTGAGCATGGCCATGCTAAATTGTGGTTTGGTATTTTGTTTTTCATGTTTTCTTTCTTGTTTTTATAATTTTTTGTTTTATAAACCTTTGTTCTTGGTTTCTGTTTTGGGTTCTATGAGTGCGTAAATTAAGGCAAGCCTTAACAACACATATTGTGGATTTAGGGCTGATGAAAATTCAAAAGATTGAATGGGCAAAGATGAAAGAGGTATGTATGAGGTTCCATTTTGTTTTAACTAAACTCTTTTGTTGCTTCTTATATCATGTGTGCTCATGTAAAATTATTGTAGTCAATATGGGTAAATCTATTATAAGAAATATGGGTAAAGGAAAGGTAATTTGAATCTTCAAGCATAAAAGCCAAACTTTCTTCTAATTGAGTAGAGTTTATAGATATGGATGAAACAAAACAAAATTTTCAACCCAAGATATGACATACTAGTTTTCATCTACATTTGGGAGGGGTACTAAGCACTTTGTGCAATCCAAGTTATGGCATACTAGCTTTCATCTAGACTTGGGAGGGGTACTAAGCATACTAGTTTTCATCTCCATTTGGGAGGGGTACTAAACACTTTGTGCAATCCAAGTTATGGCATACTAGTTTCATCTACTTTTGGGAGGGGTACTAAGCACTTTGTGCCACTGGGGAGTGTAGGTTTCTTAATCTCAACATTTTCATTAAAACACGAGACGTTTGTCCTTTTAGCCCCATAATATCTACAACTTTCTATATTGTTGCTTCAAGAAAACTTGCATTGAGTAGAGAGTTTGTAGATATGGATGAAACAAAGCAATTTTTTCAATCCAAGTTATGACCATACTAGTTTTCATCTATAATTGGGAGGGGTACTAAGCGCTTTGTTCCATTGGAGAGTGTGGGTTTCTTATGTGTGCATTGCAATCTCAACATTATCATTAAAACATGATGCATTTGTCCTTTTAGCCCCATCTTATCTACAATTTTTTATATGGTTGCTTCATGTTTTTATGAAGGAGCCAAAAGCATCATGGACTTCTTCCATCATTCTATCATAGTGGAATGCATCTTTGACAAGAACTTATCACAGTTAGGCAATATAAAGGACATAAAAAATATCGCTTCCTAGAGGCTAGAAGGCTAGGAAAGAGTGCATCCAACTTTGACCTCACTCGAACAACTCCCTTTAGCCCTTATCCTACATACATTTTTCTACCATTCTTCAATCAACATTTGTTGGGTCTTAATTCACACGCTAACCTATATTGAGACGAAACCTCATGCTTCATCCTACATATGCTTTTTCCATTCCTAAATCAACTTTCGTTGGGACTTAAGTCCACACACTAACTTGTCTTGAGACCAAGGCTCAGAAAACCTAGGAACATAGACTAGCTAAAAATAGATAGGGTCTCTAACTAGATAAAAAGGTGGATAAAGCAAGCCTTAAAAGAAACAAATACATTAGAAGATCAAAGCCATGGCTTTCTCTTGATTCTCAACACCTTATTTACTTGGCACTTCCTAGGATTCTTCCATCTTGCCTTTTCACACAATATTGTGATTTCTGTAGAGGGTGAAACAATTTCTAAGCCTTCTCTTGGTGTGAAGATCCATCATTGTCATACCATGAAGTTGCATGGTTCTTCACCCTACTTTGTCATGTTGGTTTGAGGTGGAGGTCCCACACATGTTTGCCCTCCTATACTCATGATAGGCGTGACCACTTCCGTAGCCACTTCTCCAAGCTTTGTTGCTTTATAATGTTTTCATTACCCCAGGCATTAGCATTGCTATATCTAAGCAACACCCTCAAAATAATTTAAGAATACAACTACTAAAAGGAACATGATCTTTTACCAAAAAAAAGGTAGATAAAAGCATGCAACAAAAACAAAAAATACATAAGAATATTGAATCCATTTATTTATCCCCATTTTCAAGACCTTATTCACGTGCACTTTCTATGGTTCTTCTATTTTGCCACTCCAATTACTAATGTGACTACTAGCCATTAATATTGGTAGAGGGGAAATAACCTATATTTGATCCTTCTCTTTGGGGCTAAGATACATAACCCTCATATCATGATGGTGCATGATCCTCCCCCTGCATGATTGTGATGGTTTGAGGAAAAGTAACCACATTTATTTGGGTTAAGATCCCCCTTGTGTGATTGTGCTGGTTTGAGGCAGAGTGATCACATTTATTTGCCTTCTTGCACGCGTGAAATTTTTCAAAATTTTCAAGCAAATAACTCAGTTGTTCATAATGAACTTGGTTGTAAATAAATTTAATATTAAATAAATCCAATTGAGTTCTCTTTGTACAATTCAAAGAATACTACTTTATGATGTTTAATTGTAACGTCTCCAGCCACCTTGGGCGATGCCACTCAAACACACCTTAGAATTTTAATTTTACACTCAAAATCCTAGGCAAAAATTAAACTATATATATATATATATATTTTTTTTGACCAAATACATTTAACGATTTTCATTGTTGCAGAGCATAACCAGAAATATAAGCACAATTTAATCACAATACACAAATTGAGCACAATTAACTACAAGATTATAGAACCATAAGTAAATGCAGCGGAATAAACATAAAACCAGTTCTCAATTACTTATTTGTGAATGTTGCTGCAGGTTACAGATCTCTGACATTCCTTCCAACCATAGACCTTACGGTTCATAAACTCTCAATCGTATGTCACCCTTGAGCTAGGGCTCCAACTCCACATGAAACGATACCAATAATAATAGCATATCCATGGCCAAGGCACCAACTCAACAGTGACGATTCCAACCACTACGCTTTGCTTCACCGAATCTGGGCCCAAGTGGCACATCGTTCTCTGGGACCTGGGAGTCCCTCTATGATGCCCACCTATTAGGGCACCTCATGGTGAGCCAAGAAATTCTCAGCACAAGTCTCCGGTTAGTTCCAGAACCCAAGTGGTACTTTCTTCTTTGTGACCTGCCAGTCCCTCTGTGGTGCGCACCTTCCAAGGCTCACCAAATCACCCAAACTCTAGTCGGTCCCTGAGTCTTGTTGAAAAATGTGTAACTAGGTTCAGTCTTCATATATATGAAATGTACTATTGATTCTTGTATATTGTAAAATGAAAGAAAAATTATTATTTTTTTGGAGCATGGGTTTCATGCTCAAGGTCTTTTATTTTAGACGTGAAGCACCCATTGAGTGCTTCAAGGGTTTGTCCTATGTCAAGAAGTCAAAAGAGCCATCTTCATTATTTGAAGACCCCATCGGCAGATTGTAACTTGTAAAGAGAATTATTTTTGTATTTAAAAGTGTCAAAATACCCTTCGAGACCAAGTCGGCCTGGTAGAGGATCAAAATTGCTAGAAGGGCTTAATAAGTCACCTACTAGCCCTAGACAAGGAAGCAAGTCAAGTGAAGTGGCTGGGAAGCTTTGGAAGGCTAAATTTCAATCACAAGTGTGGATGCAATAGTAGTTGCAAGGGTTCGAAAATTTCAGACCTTCAGTGGAGGCCAAAATTCTGTAGCTATGGGTTGAAATTGTGCTGCTGGTTGGGCCTCATTGGATTGGTGCCAAGAACTTTCCGAGATATTTTCAGGGCACAATCTCTCATGGATTGAGATACACTACTGGAAATGTGAAGCTGCATGATTATTCGAATACTGACTGGGCAGGTAGTGTGGAGAATCGCAAGAGCACTTCCGAGTGCTAGTTCTCTTCGGGTTCTGCTCGATATCCTGGATGAGCAGGGAGCAGAAGTCAGTTGCTATAAGCACTGCTAAGACCGAATACATAGCTACGAGTATGATCTCGTGTGAAGCTGCCTAGTTGTGGAAGATCTTCAGCGAGCTGTTTGTACACATGATGGATACCACCGGGATCCTCTGTGTCAACCGGGGGGGATTCGATTGTTGAGGAATCCCATATTCTATGATTTGCTCCAGCGTATAGACATCAAATACTACCTTATCTGGGATATGGTACCTCGATGAGTGAGGAGGCTCTACTGCATTGAGACTAATGTACAGGTTGCAAACATTTTGTTAAAGCCCTGGGAAAGGTCAAATTTGTGACTTTCCCAAACGACTTGGAGTTGTTGAGAGACCTTCTTATAAAGGTTCTATATGATGCATGCATTAAGCTCTGGGAGCTTCGGGGGGCTTGGGGTACTGCTTGGAGTAACAAGCAACCATAGGGTGATTCACCCTCCCCTAATGGTGCATTGTGTACAGGGTGAATGGCTCAACCTTCCTTGTGATACTCCGAGGCGACTTAGGGACAGGATGAATGGTTCTCCTGTTGAGGCATCCTACCCATGTAGTCTGGGACTCATGGGAAGTACCTCTCATCTGGCCAATGAGCAGGGAAATGGGGTTAGGGACCATAGTAGTACTAGTGATGGACGCATCATTGTATCTACCGTACTCCCTATGCTAGGATGACCTCCATTGATCTGGGATCAATGAAACTGATATGGGATTAGTATGAGTGGTTTGAGACACTCTCTTGTGATATTGATCTGGGATCAATAAAACTGACGTCGGGTTAGTAGAGAATTTTATGAGAAATTCTCGATCAATTCTTCTTCTTCATGGTTCAGCAGAGCAGAGTAGTGCAGGGCACTGATAGTACAATCAGACATATGGATTAGCAGATGGAGTTCTCCTTAGTTGAGAGGGAGTGTTAAAATTGGCAAGTAGGGCCAAACTCCATGTGGGTCATCTTGTTTATGGCCGCTGATATTTTTTCATGGATCCCTCTCATCGAGAGGTGTAGGATTGATCTAAAGATCATCTGATTCCAATAAGTATTCATGGAGTTATGAATTTATTTGTGTTATAAGACAATTCGTCAAGTTTGGCCAACAACCAAATAAACCCCACATGTGCTCAACGTTTTAGTATAAAAGGAGATGACTTGAGAGTCATTTCTCACACACTCTTCTATCTTGATTTCTTTCCAATTGTCTTGGGTTTTAGTGGAAGAGAAATCACGGAGTGGAAGCCCTAGACGTTGGAGGAAAAGATGATTCCCTAGACACAGATAGAAGGCAACCCTAGACGCAGATGGAAGGTAGCCCTAGATGCAGATGGAAGGCAACCCTAACACTATCCTAAGGTAACCCTAACCTACGCTATCTCAAGGGTAACCTAGCCGTAGTCAAGATAAGGATATACGCTACCCTAATAGGTCCTAGCCACAACAAAGTCATGGGTCTTTTTGAGGACTGAGCTACTGTTAGGAGGGCCTAGGAGTTGGGGTAGAAGGCAACAATCCAACGCCTACTTCAGCGAAGAAGAAGGGACGTTAAGGTCACTCTTGTGACCACTTGAAGAGGCAACAAGGTTTGCGTGAAAGCCACAAGCCTGTAAGTATTGTTTTGATGGTCAAAACAACCCTCTACATGGAGTTGTAGGTGTCTCCGCATAATTCAATGTGAGTTATGGGCTGATTGTTAGAATGCTATAGGTTATAGGAGGGTGCCTTAACCAATGATTGAATTCTGTCCATGAACAATAGTACAGAGATGTTAGATACTGCCACATAGGAGCTGCAATGTCACTAACAAATAGGACAATGGGACAACCCAATGACATAGGACAACTATGACAATTGTGCAACAGTGGCACAAGTGGGACCACTGCTAACTAGTGCAACAAAGTAAATAGGACATCAAGGTACATAGTGTTGTATAGATGTATGGGACAGCAAGGTACATAGTGTTGTATAGATGTATGGGACAACAAGGTACATAGTGTTGTATAGATGCATGGGACAAGAAGGTATAGAGTGTTGTATAGATGCATGGGACAACTGTGACATGGCAAGCATGGTGAAGCATGGACAACATGGCAAACGTGGTGCAACATGGCAAGCATGGACAACATGGCAAGAATGGTGCAACATGGCAAGCATGGACAACAGTGGCAAGCATGGTGCTGCAAGCACATGAGACATGTTGTATAACGACACGGTTATGACAGATGGGACAACAATGCAGCAGTGTGATGTGTACAACATGGTCATGAGGTCCAGCATTGTGATGATGGGTGCAACATGGTGCAACACGGTGAGGTGCAGCATGATGATGGGATGCAACAAAATGATACGTGAAAGAGTCACCTTGGAGAATCAGTTGAAGCAACATGTCTTCAACTGATCTCATCTATTATCTTCTTAGAGATGATCTTTGCTCTTATCTAGATAAGTCGAAGTATTGACTTCTGTTGTAAATGTATTATCTCTCTCTCTCTCTCTCTACTGAACTATTGAAGAACATAAAAGAAGAATTGGTCAAGAGTTTCCCCACATTGGGGTTTGTCCCTGGCTAGTGCCACATCTCGTGTCCTCTTGTCTTGGCTTATCTTCTGCGATTTATGTTTATGTTCTATCTATAGTTTACTTTAATGTTGATGTGATTGCTAATCTAGAAAAGATATTGAGCTAACTGCGAAAATTGAAATAAATTGCTCTAAGCATAGAACATACCTAAAATTAACAAATATGTAGTAACATGCCCCCACCACAACCTTGCTACTATGTTGACCCTTCGAAATATGCCCAAGGGATGTTCCTGTCGATAATCTCTGCAGAGATATTGTGTGTAGTGTGAGGGCAATCATCCTCCGGTATACTGTTATATATTGATCTGAGATGTGCTATTGCTTGAGGCCATAGTGAAGCAGTACCCGTAAAAATAAGTTTATTTCTTTGCAACCAAATGCACCAACATATCAGGGGATGGAGGTTCCTAATCTTGGTTAGGTGTGCAGCAGACCACCTCGATTGCCATGCTTCCAATATATTAGCTCCATGCCAACAATTGGGAAGGTGTAGATTTGCAAGTACATTATGCCATAGAGAAATGCTAATAGGACATAATAGAAATAAGTGTTCAATAGATTCTGATGCCTGCTTGCATAGTATACACCATGTTGGTCCGAAATATGATCGCTTTTGTAGATTGTCCCCTGTAGGGGCTTTGTTGCGGAGTATACACCACATGAATAATTTATCCTTGGGAGGTGCCTTTAGCTTCCAAAGAGCGTTCCACCACCAACCAGAAGCGGGGGGTTTGTGTGCAGAGTAGTTGGCAAGATATCCTTCCTTAGGAGAATAGGAACCATGCTGCATGCCTAGATGAGCTCATCCTTTCCCTTAGTGATCCGAACATGTGATTCTAAGAGTGCACTAATGTAGGATTGCCAATCATTGTGCTAGATGTTAGGTATACCCTATAGTTCAGCGGATTTCCAGGCTTGATAGAAAATAGTAGAATTGTCCTGATCAACAAATTGAGCAAGTCTAATGATACCTACGATCGAGAGGAAGTGTAGGTGCTTAGGGGGAAGATGAAAAGCATTCCCACATCTAGACCAAGGATCCATGCCAATGCAAACGAGGTTACCATTACCAATCCTCCAGGTTAATCCATCACAGATGTATGATAGAGAGTTCAGAACCGCTCCATGTTGGTCGCCTGATCCAATCAAGAAGATGGAGAGGGTTAATATACTTCTATATGACCGCCCCAATCCATAGATTCTTTGTAGTAAGAACTTGCCATCCCATTTTTCCTGCTAATGCTTTTGCAAAAGCATCAAGGTTTTTCATGCCCCATCCGCTCTATTTCTTTGGGAGAGCAATGAGATCCCATCTAACTCATGCATATGTATGACCTTCTTGTTTCCCTTTCCATAAGAATATGCAACACAACTATCGTATTCTATGCAATACGCCCCTTGGAATCCAAGCCAAGGACATCTAGTACACTGGTGTAGCTTTCAATATAGATTTGATAAGAGTGAGTCAGCCAACCCTAGAGAGCCATTTGTGATGCCATATATTCTGTCGCCTTGCAATTTTTGCCACAAGCCATACCCAGTCAGCTATATTATAATGTATGGGCTTGAGTCGAAATCCAAGATATTTAAGACCATCATCAAATGGGAGAATAGTGAAGGGAAATCGCTGATGAGCATTGTGAGTTTCATTGAGGGAGCAACCAATAGCAGTCAGAGTCAATTTATGTTGATTGCATTCCATTCCTGTGGCAAAGCAAAAGAATCTAAGAATAGAAGAAAATGCAGTTGTGTCACCAATCGATCCATTGAGGAAAATGAGGATGTCATCAACAAATAGTTGATGGGTAAGGATGCAACTGTTGGTGATTTTAATACCCTGAAGTCTTCCTTGTCTTTTTTCCTCAGATATAAGCCGGCTCAAGCCTTCCATGACCAGTAAGAAAAGCAGGGGAGAGAGAGGACAACCTTGTCTAAGGCCCTACTTAGCATGAAAGAAG
>APFE030765756.1:0-23411 GCA_000404065.3 Pinus taeda
AACACAACCCAACAAATTCAAACTCATCTCTAATTACATTTTATTAGTTTAAATTAGCTCATTTATTAATTTAAATAGTTCATGAACATTGTAAAAAAAAACAAAGTATTTTAGAAAAAAAAAAAAAGCAAATCCATTTAAAAAAAACAAAACCGGGCAAAAAAAAATAGAAAATTTTAAAGAATTTGTCAAAAATGATGCTCACTCGAATATAATACCATTGATTAGTCTATGATATCTTAGATACATATTTTTTTTAAACAAAAATTAAATTGCACGTATGTAAGCCTTAATTAAATTCTTTTAATTGGCCCCTAACGTTTAAAATTATAAATAAGGCATAATTTTTAAACAAAATTTCAGGACTTTTAAATATACTGCATTATTCAAATTTAAAAATATTAGTTTATTTCCACTCTATGACATGTATTTTGTCGAGATGCAGGGTTGCTTTTTTAATATTTAACTTTTAGTTGAATTATTTTGATCCCAAAAATGCCACGTTAATTTGTTCATTGAAAATAAAATTTCAACAAAAGTATTGAAAGATGATGATAACAATGCATGAAATTATTTTATTTAAACAAAAAAACATAAAGCAAATAGATTCAAGTGTCACAACCATTATGCATGGGAGAGAAATGTGATGGAAACAATTTGGTTTGTGACATAACAAACTTGTTACTGAAACCATGACCATTAAGCTACATGTATTTAATAATTCTTTACTTTCATTCAAATTATGTATGTAATTGTATTAATAATCTTTTTAATGTTTTATATCTAAAGAATCAAGTCATCATTTTATGAACCAAAATCAATCACAAAGCACTTCAAAACTTTGTGATAATCTAATTTTTAAGTCCAACTATAATATTCACTTGTCAAATTTATTTATGTCCAAAACCCTTTGTGGAAATCCATTCCATACAAGTTCAAACATATGTTAAAATGTTGGTCTCCTATTTTCTAGACCGTGGAACCTTCTTAGAGTTAAACCAATGGCGTAGGAAGACAGAGAGAGTGCAAACCCCAAAAATGTAAGAGCATAGTCAAGAGTCTAACCCATATTAGAGTTGAGGTGAATATAACAGTCAATGAATCAAAATAAGGAGACCATGCCTTAATCCACAAACCTAAGTGACAAAATTTTCAATGACCTCCTAATTACATAGGAAATAAATAAGAAATTGTGCATTTAATTATCAATTTGGCATTTGCATGGAACTTGCAAACTTTCATTCACTATATATGCTAGTACAATTTTGATAAGTTCTAATGAGGTTGTAGTATCCAAAAGGATTGTTACAAAGAAATATTAGTGTTCTTTTACAGGTGACCAAGGAAAGCAAACCACACTTGTAGGAATTTAAAGGTCACACTTACAAAATTGAAATAACATTCTTCTACCTAGTGAGCTTAGGAAGATTAATGTTGTAACTCTGAGCACAAGTGGAATAATTGATCTAATTTGTAAAGAAATGAAATGGCACACTTCTACCCAGTGGGCTTAGGACGCTTAATGATGTAACCCCCAACACTGATAGAACAATCAAGCATGTAAAAAGTAAATCATATAGGAGGAATTAAATCACACAGATAGTAAAGTGGTGCCTTGCTCAAGTATTTTGATGATCATGATCCCTACAACAAAGATGCATATGAAATGATGGAATGCGAACAAATTGTACTGGAAAAATCCAATCCAATAAGATGTATTGAAGATAACACTGCAAACCTAGAAAAAAGAAAAGAAAAGAGTAAATAAAACACAAACTTCAAAAATAGAGTAAGTTACTTATCAAATTAGGGAGTTGCAGTAGCATAACGAAATAGAGTAATTATTGAACAAATGGGAATATAAATAAAACTAAAAGCTACTCTATATAATTACAACCTCCTTAGGTGAGGCACTAGTTATGAAAATAATAGAGCACCTAAATGATCAACATGCCATGAGAACTTAGTAGAATGGAAAGGGAATGAAATCACAAGCTTTGTATTAGATGATACCTGAAATGAAATATACAATCAATCTCCCTCCCCATCTCTAGTATGATATTTTCTTATAAACAATGTTGTAATCTAAATTTAATTAAGGGATTAAGAGGCAACCATGAGAATCTTAATATTCTTAGATTATTCCTTTTCCATTACAAAACTTTCATCTAAAGGTAGAAAAATCAAACAAATATTGACTCATTCAACTATTGTGACATGTGGCATCTAGGACAATAATTTATTCAAGTTAGCATTTCCTTGCTAAGCAACCAAGTACCTTTTGTGGGTTCATTTTGCTTTGGGGTTGATTAAAAGGATGTTGGGAGATATTCTTTAATAGTTAGTGAAATTAACTCTATTTTTGAATATCTCAAGAATGTAGGAGCTATGTTTAGTTCACTAAGTCAATTCCGTGGGGTTTTGTCCCATTAAAGTTTCACCAAATTTTTGCAACATTTATTTTCTTAATGCTAGTAACAATAAATACATAATTTTCATATTCTAGCATGAGATTATTGACCTCTCTATAATAAACCATCTTTTTCTTATTCTCAACTTCATTGTAACACCATAAGTTATCTTTAGACTTAATCATGATAATAATATTAATGATATTGATATTTTGAAGGAACCATTTTCATTATATCAAATAAAGGACTCAATAAATGGTATCTCTATGCCACCTAATCTTTAGCCTTAAGTAACTTTCACTAATGTTTGAAGCCTTGTCTTCCTAAACCTTATAGAAACAAGTTAACAACCCAAAACCCAAATGCATTTAAATGAAAGTTTAATCCTCTTATGGATCACTAATGCATTATTTGAAGAGTGTGGTTTTACTTTAAAGACGATAATGATAAAAAAACATTCATGAATACTATCAAACAATGGCTATCTTTACTATTTGCAATAACTTTTACATCCTTAAAATAAAACAACTAAGTTCTTCCCCAACTCATTATAATGTCTCTTTTCTTTATACATCAACACCACTTTTCTAACATCCCCTATATGGGGGTGCTAGATTTGAATGACCCAATTATTAATAGTATAGCACGTTCCACTCTTCCATATCCCTTTCGAGGTTTCGATAGATCACATTATACCACAACTTCCATAACATACAACACACTAAGATGATAATAGGGAGATCTACATGTTTTATGTTTGTGTTGATGTCATTTTCTCCTAGTTCTATTCATTATCACAGGTTGTCCTAATAGCCCTCAATTAATGATTATCACAATGGATATAGATGCAGGTTTTGGTTGATATAAGAAGAATAACACCTAGGCTCACCCACCTTTTCCTTCTCTGCTCTAGGTATGTTGATTACTTTGGTATGCTCTCATACATTCTTCTATTTTGGTTTTAATTATGGATGTTTTGTTTTTTTGTCTAGAAGAAGAATTCTTTCCCCCCTTAGCCCCCCTCTCGACAGCTCTCCCCTCCACTCTGTCTCGCAGATACCTTTTCTTCCCCCCCGCCCAAGCTGAATACTCTATGTCTAAATCCATTGTAGCCTAAATTATGCCTCGAAGCTTTTTGGTTCTCACATACGAGTCCATGCCATCTTTCTCTTTTAGTTGCTTGCTTGTTCTTCACCATGCCTTGACGTGGAACAAGGCAAGGATGTCCAGATGGCCATGGACAACATTTACAACCATGAATAAGGACCTAGCAAAACCTTGAGACTTCTATTGCTATTTACTTGGAGCTCTAGCTAGGAAATAAATAAATATTGTTGAAATAGAGGTAGAGAGGAATTTTCTCTTGAATGAAGAGATTGAGGAGAATGTGGGACATTGGATCTTGAACACTAGCAATATTTGCATATGTCAATGATATTGTTGAACTTTAATCACAAATAAAGACAATTATGGGTAAGGTACTTGTGGAGAGGAGCAAATCTCAATAAAAAAATCTCCTCTTCAATGATGTCCTCCAACTAGAGATAAATAAATTGAACAACAAATTGCCTCTCCTAACAAATAATATCACTGACATGGACTTCATAGCTTCAATGTAAGAGAATGAAAATCCATAAGCAATAAGTGTGAACTCTCCTTTAGCTTGATAATTTTTGTTTATCTATCACTAAGGAGTAAAACTTCTCGATGTAATGATATACATCACACTATCCCCACACAGTGCTAGATTCTTTTTATAATGTATTAATATATTATAACATACTAATGTTTCCCTTGTAACATACTAGTGATCATACAATTAATATATTTTTCATCATTCTACACCCCAATATGATGGTAACGTTGTTTGTCATCAGTTGAAATTTTGATTATGTAAATCAAAATAAAAATTTTAAAATGTTAAAATTTTAAAATAAAAATAAATAAATAATTATGCAAAACATTTAAATAATATTAGACTCATAAAAAAATCACACATAAAAAAATTATGTCCCTATAAAATCATATTTAAAATAGATATATACTACTACATATAAAATCCTTACATAACTTAAAAAAACACCATCTTTCTAAAATAACTTTTCAATTTTTCCAACGTATGCCTCCAACCACTCTCCCCATTTGGATCCAATCCTTGAACCTAGTATCGAACCCTCATCAGGAGAGGCAACCAAGTACAGCTTGAATTTTCGAGAACAGCAAAGATTTAAGAGTGAGGTATCCGCCCAACCAGTCCATGAAAATGTACTTAAAGCTGTGGACTGGACCACAATAGGTAGGTCGGAGAAAACAATCTCGAACAGCGAGGATAGCAGAGCCCAGTACCGCTTCTGATATTTGATATGGACACATTATTTTGGAATTTATAGGAGAAGAAGTCATGTGAATCTGAATAATTTTTTAAAAAACAGTTTGCAGTGGATTGGATTGGGAATTGCCTTATCCGTGAAACATCTGATAAGCCAAAAAGCTGCCATTGCTGGCAATAAGAATTCAAGACATGGTGCTGCAACATGAAGAATAATGGCATGCAGTCCACAGTCCAGTGTTCAATATACTGACGCCACGATTCAACATAGTCTTGTTTGACACAGAATGTGGATGAGTTTCTCGATACAGCAAGATGACCCGTGACTCGCTTTTGTCTTCGAGCTTATACACTATATTTTAGAATTTGAACGTATGCACTATATGAATGATACTCGGTGAATCGAGAAATTTTGTAGAATTTAATGAATAAAGCATAGTTACCAAGTTCGAGTTTGAGTTAGAGTCAGATTTCAATTTTTAGTTGGGGTTTGAATTCGAATTCAAATGGGTAGGAAAAATATTTGGTTACTTAAAATTTAATATGGAAAAAATTGACAGTATAGTTCTTATTTAAATATTCTAAATCATTTAAATATACAATTATAACATTGAAGATAACAAAAATTCTTTTAAAATTGTTTCAATTATAAATATTACAAATAAAAAAATATTGGACTAATTAGTTTAGTTTTATATTTAGAATAGCAAGTGAAATAGTAAGTTTTAAAGATATTTGTATTGATTCATTCACTCACTTGCACCATAAATTATGATACTTAATATAGAGTGATTTGTGAGAAATTATATATTACAATGAACCACATAAATACCACATTATTAAGTATTTTACATTCATAATGAAATGGTATATTAAATATGTGCAAACATTCTTTAAAAATATACACTTATATTATCAATTGCTAATTATTTATTTTTCAAACCAAACACGCCTCTAATTTATATGTATAGTAATAACATCTATTATTTTTTATAATACAAAATGTTAATCCTTGTAATTTAATATTTAATACTTACTCAAAATAATACAAAATGCTCAAAATAATACAAAATGCTAATATGTATAGTTTAATACTTACTCAAAATCCTAATCAAGAAAGTCCACGTTAAAAAAAATCCATTTACTAATATAATTCATGCAATATTTCTACTTTTAAAATATATTTGTCTAAATTTGATAAATTACAAATTTACAAATTACATATATCATATATATTTTTCACTTTACTCTATAAACACATAATTATGACAGAAATCATAGGTTTTTAAATATTTCATTAAGAACTTGCTCCAGTAAATTTCTTATTGCCTAAATTGACACGCAACATTATCATTCAATAACCATAATCTTATGCCATTTTGTAATGACCCCGATAATTAATAAAATTACTTCCCTGTTTTCTTAAAAAAAAACATATATATATATGTGTGTGTGTGTGTGTGTTATTGGGATAAAGATTATTATTACTTTGTGTAATAGAACTTGAGCATGAATAAAAGAAAATTACATTCAGTAACTTCGAGCAAGGAAGTTATTTTATTAATGATAATGTTTCTTTTCTTTAAAAAAAAAACAGTTGTCAAGAAGGGGGAGAATCCTAACTGTTTTTACTCCTTCCTTAGAAAGGATGGGAAATCCGGGGGAGAATCCTAACTGTTTTTACTCCTTCCTTAGAAAGGATGGGAAATCCGGGTTGTTTGGGAACAGACGGGGAGAAAAGGAAAAACAGGCAGGCTGTTTGGGAACAGAATTGATGAAGACAGTGGTCTGGCAATGAGCTTGGGGGGAGATATAATTCTAGCAATTAGTCTCATGGTTGGGAGGATCGACAAGCAAGGGACAGTTCCCTGTTTCTAAACCTGGAAAGGTGTGGAGGCCTAAGGACAAATTTCTCAGGTAAGTATGACTGTGGATTTTGTACAGTTACTGTGTTTGTATCGTTTAGTTAAGTGAGCAAAAGACATAACAATATTCTGTGATATAAACAAGGGAAAGAATGAACTCATGAACGACTGCATTAAGGTCAAACAATGTAGAATGATCTTAATTATTCGCTAGCCAGAGGTAACTCCTCAGTAATAGGAGGGTAACCAGTAGGCTGTAAGCGACAAATAACAGTAAAAACATTTATGAAGATTATCGATGATCTCAAATGGAGCTAAATAAGAGAACATGCCAGACTGTTTAATAACTCAACAGACGGAGTAAGAAAACTGTAACTGAAAAACAGAAGGAAACCTTTATTTTATACATGCAGCCGTGAACAAGAACTGTAGCAACATTTCTCCAGATAAGTAACTCATATAGTAAAACTTGAAGTTATATTATACAGAATGGTATTATGCCGCAAACTTCTGTGACAGGGTTGCTCGAATATCATGACTAAAATCTAAATGCCGTAAGAATCATGAAACATTAGCATTCATCCCTTGCGAGGGCGGTTTCCTCAAATACCGTTAACAAAAGAAAAGAAAGAGCGATAACCCAGATTATTGTAAGAGATCCATACGCGGGTATTAGTAAAACCCAGACAAACCAACTGTTGGTAAATGAATGCAAAGGAGCCTGTAGTGAAATAACCATCAAAAAAATACCATGCATGTGTGCATTAACCAAGCCCGTAAAAATTACAGAATAACCACTCGGAAAACGATAGCTAACATCACGAGAAATAAACCCTTGTTGGGTGAATCAAAACTGTGCCAAGCCTGTGAGGGCGAACCCATGAGAATACCATCTACAGGTTCATGACCCAGCTCGAAATTGAACTACAGAGACGGAAGCACTTCTAAAAAAAAAACACATAGGAAGAAATGGTAATGCGCCATAAAAACAAGTTTGTATATAAAATAGAAAACCTGGAAGTGGGTACAGTTCGATAACATGACACAACCAAAATCCTAATACTAATTTATTAGCCTGTACATTACGACTCGCTTAAGGGCGGTCAATTTTATATATCATTTACAACCATGGATGAAAATCCATGAGCAACAAGCGCAATGTAGCAATATCCAAACAGTTAAATACAAGAATCCAGGACGGGAATAAATTGTTGTAACCACGACAGAATAACTAAGGGCTTCAACAGCAAATGGAGGAACCTGCCAGCAAACGACGAGGTCAACCTGGGAACCGGCACCTTGATGCATAGTTGAATGCCCAATAAAACAAATTGACTCACCTGAAAGCGACGAGCCGGAAAGACTGGTTATCACTTTCCATCATGGCTACGTGTAACCAATCTGTAATACAATAAACAGACCCGTTAGCGAACCTGGGTTATCCTAAAGGAATATAATCTATAAAAAAATAAAAAGCAAATCAGAGGTCGCCGGTGTCGGCCATACCTCGGCTCGAGCCTGAAGGAACAGGTGAAACAACCTGGAACAACGCACGGAGGGGGACGACGAGTCAACAGACACAAAACGAACATAAGGCCTGCGCTGGGCAGCAGAAGAGTCACTGCCATCGCCATGGATATATATACATAATGCTAAATAGACAATAAGCGATAGACTGTATACCTGTAAAGAGCATGGATACATATATAATGCTAAATAGTCAATAAGAGATAGACTGTATACCTGCATCAGAGCATGGATAGATAATAAACTGATAGACTGTATACCTGTATCAAAGCCTGAATATAATGCTAAATTTCAGTAAAGCGAAAGACTGTATACCTTCATAAGAACATTTCGACGGAGTAACAGAGGGTTCCAGTTCGGTAAAACCCAGAGGCAAGTCGAAAGACGCCCGTGGAAGCCGCGGCAGAAATGCCAAATGCATCCTTTGGCGGCAGGGTATACCCCGCGGATGTCAAACCCTAACTCAATAAACCTTGAAGAGCGGGATTAGCTCTCCATGGTTCGATGGACAAGAGCTCCCTCATCACCGTCGGAGCTCGTCTCCGGATCCCAGAGTGCAAATCTCGGATTAGAACAGTAAAGAGCAGTCACAGTCGCCAGCGCGCATGGAAAGGTAAGCGCGGTAGGTGAGCCACATGGCAAACGGTGACAGTTTGACATTAAAAGCCTTGAAATTAAAATTATAAACCATGTACTTCCCAGATCATTTGGTACACCTTCCGCACGATATCATGGGTTATTGTATTAATGCAAGTCAATTATGCCATTAACCTCATATAGCTTTACACATATTCGTTGGGAAGTAAACCTTATAAAAAAAAAATTATTCGTGTGTATACGGGATATTGTGGTAAGAGTTGTGACATATGGTATCAGAGCCCAGTTACAAAACTGAGGCCTCTGGGAAAACAAAACAATATAAATGCAAAAATTTGATGAATAATAGTAATGTGCATGTGAAAGTATCAGAGATAGAAATAATATATATAATTATTGCCATTGACATGCTAATGTTCGTTATTCTGCTACTTAAATTATGAACAAGCTCAGGAATAGAAGCCAAGTAATTACAACATGAGAAGAGCAGATAGTACATCTCATAGGTACACAGTGGGACAACGGACCCATGATCCAGAAATTAACCCAGAGCTATGGGTACAACTCGGGGAAGAAGCCAGAGTTACCAATCAAGCAATCTTGGAAACAGTGCAAGAACTTAAAAGGGAAATGGCTCGATTACGAGAAGACAATGCACGACTGACAATAGAACAGGAAAGAATTTTAAAAAGTCTGTCTGAGAGACAGAATCAACTGCCAATTACTCCTAGTGCAGAACAACAGCGGATGTCAGAGGAACATAATCATCATATACCACCTGAGAGATCTAAAGAACAAGAGGAGTGTTCTGATAATGCATTGGAGCAGCAAACCTCAAAGAGACAAAGGATGGAGTTACAAGGAGAATTCTGCAAGATTAAGCCACCACATTTTGACGGAGAACAGGAAGAAGCGGCAGAAGCATGGTTGATTAATATGAATAAGTATTTTCAACTGTACGAGTACGACCATAACCTTAAAGCCCGGTTGGCTATTTTCCAACTGCAACGGAAGGCCACCTTATGGTGGGAGGAAGTCAAGATAGTGAAGGGAGTGACGGAACAAACGATCACTTGGGAAAATTTCCAACGGTACTTTAAGGAGAGATATTTAACTGAACGTTTTTATGATGAAAAAGCACGAGAGTTCCATGATCTGCGGTTGGGACAGCAGACGATGGATGAATTTATTACTCGCTTCACCTCCTTGCTCCGTTATGTGCCATATATAAGGGAAGAAAAAGCAAAAGTGCAACGTTTTGTTAGCAGCCTACCTCCATACATGCGGGAAAGGATTGAATTCGATAATCCTAAGTCAATGGACGAGGTCATTCGTAAAGCCAGAATTTGTTATCAACAAAGCAAGCAAAAAGGAGAGATTGCTAGCAAGAAATGGAATGAAAGGAAAGGCTTCAAGTCAAATGGTCTAAATAAAGGTAGTCGCAGTGGCAAAGGATTTGGCAAGGGACCAAATAATAGAAATGTAACCAGAACTGCAACCAAGTTTAAGACATCAAATGAGCCAAAAATTAATGAACAGCATGTAAGAATGGACAGTGAGGGGACGCCAGACCCCAGGTACAGTGCTGGGGTTGTGGGGGACCATACTATGTTAAAAATTGCCCACAGCGGAAAGGAACGGAATAGTTGTCCCAAATTCATGAAGCCTCAACTGTTGGTGAAGTTGGACGTAGCATACCCAGAATTAACACAACTTTGGACGATCGCCAGGCGGAATATCAACCCACCATGGTCAAATTTGAAGGTAAGATTTCAGACCTTACTATAACTGTTTTAATTGACCCAGGCGCTACATTAAGTTATGTGAGTCCCAAGATAGTAGAGCGCTATAAATTACAGCCTGTTAGATTTAAAAACCCATGGCTGGTACATCTAGCTACAGGAGCCAAGAGGCGAGTCATAGCAAAAATTAAGGATTGTTCACTTACAATAGCTGGAGAATCAGTGGTGGCAGATCTGAATGTACTTCCTCTCGGATCATATGATGTTCTAATTGGAATGGACTGGTTGGAAAGACACTGGTCGTTAGTTGATTGCAAAACTAAAGTTATTTATTATAAAGATCAAAATGGACATAGAAAAGAAATGCAAGGGATCCAGCGACCAGTGCAAATCCGACCAATAACTGCGACTCAGTTGGCAAAATGTATTCGAAAAGGTTGTCAGATGTATGCTATACAAGTGGGTTTTGCAGATTCTAAAGGCAAAGCAACAACCTTAGATAACATTCCTGTAGTACAAGAATTTGCAGATGTATTTCCGGAGGAAATTCCTGGATTACCCCCAAAAAGAAATATAGATTTTACCATCGAATTGATACCAGGCGCAGCTCCAGTATCAAGAGCACCTTACAGAATGAGTGTGCCTGAGTTAACAGAATTGAAGATGCAACTGCAATAATTATTAGATAAAAATTACATTCGACCTACTGTGTCGCCTTGGGGAGCCCCAGTATTGTTCATCAAGAAAAAGGATGGAACCCTCCGAATGTGTATTGATTATCGTCAGTTAAACAAACTGACCATCAAAAACAAGTATCCCTTACCATGGATTGATGAATTGTTCGATCAAGTGAAAGGAGCAACTGTGTTCTCTAAGATTGACTTACGGTCAGGCTACCACCAGATCCAGATTAAAGAAGAGGACATTGCTAAAACTGCCTTCCGAACAAGGTATGGGCATTATGAGTTTGTGGTATTACCTTTTGGGTTAACTAACGTCCCTGCCACTTTCATGTGTTTAATGAATAGTATTTTTCATCAATACCTGGATCGGTTTGTGTTGATATTTATTGACGACATATTGATATATTCCCGTACGATCGAAGAGCACCAGGAACATATTAGAATGGTGTTGCAGACCCTTTGAGAACACCAGCTATAGCCAAGTTTAGTAAATGTGACTTTTTCCAAGAGGAGATTCAATATTTAGGCCATGTAATTACCAAAGAGGGCATTGCTATAGACCCTGAAAAGATAAAGGCTATAATGGAGTGGCCTGTACCAAAGGATGTTGCGGATATCCAATCCTTTATGGGTTTAGCCGGATACTATAGACGATTTGTGAAAAATTTCTCCAAAGTGGCATTCCCCATCACATCTTTGCAGAAAAAGGGAAGAGCATTCCAATGGACCCCCGAATGCCAGAGAAGCTTCGAACAATTAAAACAATTGCTTACTACAACACCTATCTTGAGTATAGCTGATCCTGACAAAGAATATGTGGTATGTACGGATGCAAGCAAGGAGGGGCTGGGAGGTGTATTAACGCAAGAAGGCAAAGTGATTGCCTATGAATCAAGAAAGTTAAAAGAACATGAACAAAAATACTCTACTTATGATTTGGAACTGGCCGCTGTTATACATGCCTTGAAGATGTGGCAGCACTACCTCATGGGAAGAAAGTTTTTGTTGTTGACTGACCACCATAGTCTAACTAATTACTTCAGCCAACCCACTTTAAACGCAAGACAGGCTCAGTGGGCAGACTTCCTGAGCACCTTCGACTTCAATATTAAACATTTGCAAGGGAAGGAAAACCGAGTGGCTGATGCCTTAAGTCGAAAGGTACAAAGCTTATATCAAATCTCCCTAAGTAGTTGGAAGAGTACTCTCTTAGAAACAGTACAAAAAGCAGCAGAACATGATGTTGAATACCAAAAAATAAAGCAGCAACTACAACAGGCTAATGGTGAGGGAAACCAACAAGAATTTGAACTGGATAATGCAGGTGTGCTCTATTACAAAGGAAGAATATATATACCCAACCAAAGTCAGATTAAAAATCAGATTTTGGATGAGTTCCACACTAGTCACTATGCGGGACATCCAGGCTATCAGAAGATGATTACTGCAATTCGGAAAAATTATTTCTGGCCCGATATGAAGAAGGATGTGACCGAATACTTGGCTCAGTGTTTGGAATGCCAACAAATTAAAACAGAACATCAACATCCAGCCGGATTGTTGCAGCCACTACCCATACCAGAATGGAAATGGGAGACCATTACCATGGATTTTATCACTGGGTTGCCTAAGACAAAGAGAAATAACGATTCTATAATGGTGGTGGTAGACAAATTGAGTAAAGCCGCACATTTCATACCTGTACAATCTATGTACAAGGATGCGCAGATTGCTCATGTCTTTATGCAGAACGTATTTAAATTACATGGACTTCCGAAGACAATAATTTCTGATCGAGATGTGAAATTCACTTCAGCCTTTTGGAGGACATTGTTTGCTGAATTGGGAACTCAGCTGAATTTCAGTACAGCGTATCATCCCCAAACGGATGGGCAAACGGAACGGGTAAACCAAGTGGTCGAAGATATGTTAAGGGCTTATGTGATGCAACAACCTAAGCTGTGGGAGGAGTATCTACATTTGGTAGAATTCGCATATAACAATGGGTACCATACCTCAACCCAACTAAGTCCTTTTGAAATTTTGTATGGGCGGAAGTGCCGTACTCCCTCGAATTGGGGTGGACCAGAGGATTGATTGAGGTTGGGGCCTGAGATGCTTAAAGAAATGGAAGACATGGTAAAAAGGGTACGAGCTAATCTGAAAGCTGCCCAAGATAGACAGAAAAATTTTGCAGATCAGAAAAGAAGGTTTAAGGAATATCAGGTGGGAGACCATGTGTACATCAAGATTCAAGCCAAGAGAAGTACATTACAATGGAGCGGGTGCGCTAAGTTAGCACTCCGATATTGTGGACCCTTCCAAGTGCTGGCAAGAGTTGGGCCGGTAGCATACCAACTCGCTCTACCCAGCCACATCTGGGTTCACAACATTTTCCATGTATCAATTTTAAAAAAATATGTCTATGATCCTAGACATGTGATCAGATGGCAAGAGATTCAGGTGGGAACTATTAGGACAAAGAGGCTTGTCAAGGTAATAGTTAGACACTTATTTTCTTAAAAGAAAAGAAAACTAACTTAAATATTACTTGCTGCAGGTCGAACCGGAAGGAGAGGTCCTGGTCGAACCTCTGAACATTCTCGACTGGAGAGAACTGCAGCTGCGGAAACGAGTTATTACCCAAGTTAAGGTTCAATGGCAACACTTTGGGCCTGAGGAGGCCACTTGGGAAGATGAAGCGCTAATGTTGAGGAATTATCCAGGACTATTTGAAGCTGGAAGACATCAGGACGATGTCCAATCTCAGGGGGGGAAGATGTAATGACCACGGTAATTAATAAAATTACTTCCCTGTTTTCTTAAAAAAAAACATATATATATATGTTATTGGGATAAAGATTATTATTACTTTGTGTAATAAAACTTGAGCATGAATAAAAGAAAATTACATTCAGTAACTTCGAGCAAGGAAGTTATTTTCTTAATGATAATGTTTCTTTTCTTAAAAAAAAAAAACAGTTGTCAAGAAGGGGGAGAACCCTAACTGTTTTTACTCCTTCGTTAGAAAGGATGGGAAATCCGGGCTGTTTGGGAATAGACGGGGAGAAAATGAAAAACAGGCATGTTACGTCTGGTAGTGATCAGATAACATGGCACATGCTGTGCATTAAAGAAATTGTTGAAGACAGTGGTCTGGCAATGAGCTTGGGGGCAGACATAATTCTAGCAATTAGTCTCACGGTTGGGAGGATCGACAAGCAAGGGACAGTTCCCTATTTCTAAACCTGGAAAGGTGTGGAGGCCTAAGGAAAAATTTCTCAGGTAATATGACTATGGATTTTGTACAGTTACTGTGTTTGTATCGTTTAGTTAAATGAGCAAAAGACTTAATAGTATTCTGTGATATAAACAAGGGAAAGAATGAACTCAGGAACTACTGCATTAAGGTCAAACAATGTAGAATGATCTTAATTATTCGCTAGCCAGAGGTAACTCCTCAGTAATAGGAGGGTAACCAGCAGGCTGTAAGCGACAGTAAAAACATTTATGAAGATTATCAATGATCTCAAATGGAGCTAAATAAGAGAACATGCCAGACTGTTTAATAACTCAACAGACGGAGTAGGAAAACTGTAACTGAAAGACAGAAGGAAACCTTTATTTTATAGATGCAACCGTGAACAAGAACTGTAGCAACATTTCTCAAGATAAGTAACTCATATAGTAAAACTTGAAGTTATATTATACAGAATGGTATTATGCCGCAAACTTCTGTGACAGGGTTGCTCGAATATCATGACTAAAATCTAAGTGCTGTAAGAATCATGAAACATTAGCATTCATCCCTTGCGAGGGCCGTTTCCTCAAATACCATTAACAAAAGAAAAGAAAGAGCGATAACCTAGATTATTGTAAGAGATCCATACACGGGTATTAGTAAAACCCAGATAAACCAACTGTTGGTAAATGAATGCAAAGGAGCCTGTAGTGAAATAACCATCAAAAAAATACCATGCATGTGTGCATTAAACAACCTGGAACAACGCACGGAGGGGGACGACGAGTCAACAGACACCAAACAAACATAAGGCCTGCGCTGGGCAGTAGAAGAGTCACTGCCATCGCCATGGATATATATACATAATGCTAAATAGACAATAAGTGATAGACTGTATACCTGTAAAGAGCATGGATACATATATAATGCTAAATAGTCAATAAGCGATAGACTGTATACCTGCATCAGAGCATGGATAGATAATAAACTGATAGACTGTATACCTGTATCAAAGCCTGAATATAATGCTAAATTTCAGTAAAGCGAAAGACTGTATACCTTCATAAGAACATTTCGACGGAGTAACAGAGGGTTCCAGTTCGGTAAAACCCAAAGGCAAGTCGAAAGATGCCCGTGGAAGCCGCGACGGAAATGCCAAATGCATCCTTTGGCGGCAGGGTATACCCCGCGGATGTCAAACCCTAACTCAATAAACCTTGAAGAGCAGGATTAGCTCTCCATCGTTCGATGGACAAGAGCTCCCTCATCACCGTTAGATCTCGTCTCCGGATCCCAAAGTGCAGATTTCGGATCAGAACAGTAAAGAGCAGTCACAGTCGCCAGTGCGCATGGAAAGGTAAGTGCGGTAGGTGAGCCACATAGCAAACGGTGGCAGTTTGACATTAAAAGCCTTGAAATTAAAATTATAAACCATGTACTTCCCAGATCATTTGGTACATCTTGCGCACGATATCATGGGTTATTGTATTAATGCAAGTCAATTATACCATTAAGCTCATATAGCTTTACACATATTCGTTGGGAAGTAAACCTTATAAAAAAAAAATTATTCGTGTGTATACGGGATATTGTGGTAAGAGTTGTGACACATTTCCTAAATCAGAGAGGGGTTTTGCACGTAAATTGGAAGCTAGAATCTCAATTAGAAATCTGCAACAGTCTTAATATATTAATCCGTGAACTTAGTATTTATGGCACAATATCGAACCCAAATTGTTGTATTAATTTGCAAATCAAATTGAATCAGCGAATTTTCGATTTTTTTACGATATTCAAATTTTCTTATTCTTTCAAGTTTATAAGAATTATTGTTAATATGGTCAAATTTTTTCTGCACAAAGAAACATGTCAGAGAATAGAATTTGAATGGAGGGGGAATTAAACCCACTAACTATCACTTGATTTATTATCCTCGACAATTCTTGGCAGGTCCTTACTAAAGGAATTGCAAGGAAATTTAATTATCTTGATTTTGTTTAGTAATTTTTCACATGTTCTTTTTTGGTTATTTTTATGTAAAATTAGTAAATTTGAAGTTTAAGTTGTGTAATTTATAAAATCTAAATGCTTTAGGGGTTATGGAAGAGTTGAATCCACTTATGCATTTTAAATAACAAGAAATTACAACCCCTTGCAAAATTTTATCACTAATTCTAATGTTAAAAAAGCTAAAATGTATATTAGTTAGACTAAGCCTATTTGTTATGGCAAGCATTTAAAAAAATTATAAACATTCTCCCCCTATTCTCTTTATCAATGTGTATTATGTAGATCATCTTATAATATTGTTATCTTAATGGACCTATTCTTATCATGGGAGGACCAAGGGCATATAAATAAGATCAAGGAGGTAGATGAATAAGCATAAAGGAATGGGAGAAGAAGAATAAGAAGACGAGAAAGATGAAAAGGAAGAGGAGTGATGAGAAGAGGAAGAAAAACAGAACTAATAGGAGGGGAATGAGGAGGGTATGGTGGAAATAGAGAATTGAATAAAGAGGGAGAAGGAGAGGAAAAAGGACAGAGCAAGAGAGAAGAAAAATAGAGGAAAAGATAGGAGAAATAGAGAATAAAAAAAATGAAAATAGAGTATATGAAAAATGACAGGGGAAAGAAAAGGAGAAGAAACATAATATGCCTAGGAGGAGAGAAAATAAAAGAAAGAAAAAAAAGATAAGGAACAAAACCATGAGAGAATATAAAAATAAATAAATAAAGAAAAAACACTTTAACTTATAATTTTTTATTTTTACTTTATAATTTTGAATCTCATTTCTTAAATCTATACTACATTCCATTCTTAATTTTTAACAACAAACATAAATATTAAAAAGAAAATTTAAAAATTTAAAAAACCTTACCCCTCACAATTCTCACTAGCATTATCCAATAAAATGAAAACAAATTTGAATGTAGGTTTTCACACTTACTTATATTAGAGATTTTTGTTGGGGATAAAACCGTGTAAAAAAACTTAAGTTGTTCATGAAAATGTTTTGGGTGGATACTCCACCCATCATTAAAGACTAGAAATCTTGATAGAACAAGTGCTAAGAATCATTTTAAATAAACAATAACACAAAATATCTGTTCCAATTTTTAACACAATTTTCTTATATATGTGCACAAAAAAAAATCAAATTTACAATTAATAACCTTTCAAATCCATGAGCGAAAAAAGCCAATGACATATATAATGGGCAAATATATACAAAATTTAAGTTTACAATTTTTAAACTTTCAGATGCATGAGCAAAAAAATCCAGCGGTATATATAATGGGTCATAGTTACCCATATAACATAAATGGATAACCAAAACATGTTATTATTAAATTATTTAGTAAATTTTGAAAAATATTTAATTCATTATTTTAAAATAATACTCTGTGTTTTTTATTCTAAAGGAATCTCCTCTCCTTAGATAGGGTCCCAAGCATGAAGATTTTAACCTTGGATTTCTCTAATGACAAACAAGGAAATTCGAATCTTAGTTTTTGCACATTTCACATTACTTAAATCACCAATTAAAATAATTATATATAATAAATCTTACTTAACTTAATACTAAATATTAAAATAATCAACCAAACATAATTATCCACGTAACATTTTTATATAGCAATACGTGGTTCAAATTATTTTAATAGATAAAATTTTGTTTTTTATAATTAAATTTTTTATCAAATATAAAATAATAATAATATCATGTTTTAAATTTAAGGAGGAAAAAAAAAAAAACTAAACGAACTGTTTCTTAATTTAAGACAAAAAAAAACTTAAACTGAAAAATAAATATACACTATTACAAATATGATATAGATTATATTTTTGGAAAGGAAAAAATATGAAAAAATTGTACATATTACCAATATTGATATATGATTATATTTTTATTGAAAGAAAAATATGAAAAAATTGTACACTATTACAATATATAAAATATATTAATATAGGATTATTCAAAGAATACTCATCTAGAAATGAATATCTTGAAATCTATCATTATTTATTAAAAAAATTACAACCAAAAGCATAATAAAATCATTATAAAAATATTGATACATTTTCATAATAAATATAAATAGAAATAATCCAAAGACCATGTTCCAATTCCAATACCTAGTTCTATAAAATTTATCTATTCTAACACTTTAAACTCTTTGCACATTAAACTTCCCATACCTTGAATTATAAAACTCTTTGCACATTAAACTTCCAATACCTTGAATTGTAAAATGTGTTTGATAAGTGATCAACAAATCCCCATTTCTCCACTCTTTTAACCCGACACCATGTTACAATGTTGATTAGACATAACTGCTTGAGCAAATTTCCTTTTAGTTCAAGTTGGTAGGTTTTTTTTAAGCGAGTTTAAAATGATTTCTATTAATATAAATTTTTACATTAGTTATATAGATATAGCAGTTGTCCATAGACGTTGACACATATTTAAAGAGGAGAATATCATAGAATAGAGAGACTATATAACATAATTTGATTTGGGATTGTTTTTAAAACTATCTTTTTGTTTTTTTGGAAAATTTGGTATAGCTAGAGAGGTTTCACTCAATAAACCTATGGCTTAGCATGTGAGTTCATGGCATATTAAACAATACTCTTAATTATGGCCTAGCATGTAAGTTCATGGCATATTAAACAATACTCTTAATTTGATTTACATATTAGAAAAGTTTTCCCATATTTATATCATTTTTTCCATAATATATATCCTCCAATATAATACACCTGATATGTTATTGCTCCCGGTTAAAACCCAGGGGTCCAGCCCAGGACAAATCAACCAAGGTAATGTGCAGACTGTTATTGAGTTTTAGGGTGTTTCCTATCAGAATCAGAAAAATCAGATTCATAAACAAACTTCCCCATATAGTATCGGGGCAATTCTCATGATCGTCTACTCGTACGAGAACTGGATTTCATAATCCACCACAGAGAAAATCTACCAAGAAACTTTCTGCAGACAAAAAAGGCTGTCAAGGACCTTAAACTCTGCCAATAAGTTTTTCGAAGACAGAAAAACTGTCAAGGACTTTAAGGGCGAGCAAGTTGAAACCCTATAAATTATATAGTTCCAACTTACCCTACTTCGAAGTTCCCCACAAAATTTTTGGTTAGGTGTTAGAGCCAACGGTGCGCAGCAGAAAAAAAATATACACAGCAAATAAACCATACACAGAAGACACGGAAGATTAACGTGGTTCACCCAACCAATCTGGGCGACGTCCACCAAACATAGGCATCGGCAATCTTTATTATCAAACAGGAGATTACAAAATAATCAATTTCCTCACAAACTCTCACCATCCAATATCTGTACGGGCATGTATTTTATAGCCAAAGGAATCTAACTTATTCATAAATCCTCTCACAACAAATATAGGATACATTAACTCTTTCCCAACTAACTCGAGCTAATATAGCAACAAATCCTATTGTTGTCACACATTAGAGATTTTTGCCTAATTTATGAAACAGAAAAATCTCAACAATCTCCACCTTGACAACAATTAGCCTAATACCCTGTTTGTTTATTATTTTTATCTTTTCTGCAAGCCAAGAGAAGCCAAACACCAACATAGCTTCTCTAACAAAATTGGTTTCGTGAACATGTCTGCACAATTCTCCTTTGTATGCACCTTTTCAAGAGAGACTCCCCTTTCAGTGATAACCTGTCTTACAAAATGGTACTTGATCGGTATATGCTTTGATTTACTATGATAGGTCAGATTCTTAGCCAAATGTATTGCACTTTGACTGTTACAGAATAGCTTGATGTTGTCCTGCAACCTACCAAATTCACCAAACAAACCTTTCAGCCAAATCACTTCTTTGCAAGCATGAGAAGCAGCAATGTATTATGCTTCAGTAGTGGATAAAGCAACAATGTTTTGTAGCTTTGACATCCAGCTAATAGCTCCACCTGCAAGAGTAAAGACATACCCTGAAGTTGACCTTCTCTTTACAAAATCACCTGCAAAATCAGAATCAACATACCCGAACAAATTCACTACTCTTATTGTAAGTGATACAATAACTACTTGTGCCTCTCAAATACCGAAGCACCCATTTCACTGCTGACCGGTGTTCTTTACCCAGATTTGCCATATACCTGCTGACAACCCCAACTGCATGTGAAATATCTAGTCGAGTACAAACCATCGCATACATTAAACACCCTACTACATTGGCATATGGAATTCGAGACATATAATTCTTTTCTTCATCTATATTAGGACATAAACTCAAAGAAAGCTTGAAATGGGAAGCGAAAGGGACTGACACAGGCTTCACATTGTTCATACTAAATCTCAAAAGTATTTTCTCAATATACTTCTGTTGTGATAGCCATAGCTTACCATTGCTCCTATCTCTAAAAATCTCCATGCCCAAAATCTGTCTTGCTGCTGCTAAATCTTTCATATCAAATGTCCTTGCCATCTGAGCCTTCAACCTGTTGATTTCTTCTATGCTTTTTTGCTTGCTAAAAGCATATCGTCAACATACAATACTAAGATAATGAATATGCCATTATTTAATTGCTTAAAATAAACACAATGATCATATTCACTTCTAACATATTTCTGACTCAACATGAAAGAATCAAACTTCTTATACCACTGCCGAGGCGACTGCTTCAGGCCATATAATGACTTCTTGAGCCTGCAGACAAATTCTCATTGCGATGCTGAACAAACTCTTCCGGTTGTTCCATATAAATTTCCTCATCTAAGTCTCCATGTAGAAATGCAGTCTTAACATCTAATTGCTGCAACTCTAAATCAAGCAAAGCCACTAATGCTAACACAATTTTGATTGAAACTATTTTAACAACTGGTGAAAAAATCTCATGAAAGTCAATGCCGGCTTTCTGAGAGAACCCTTTTGCGACAAGCCTCACTTTACCTGTCTTCCGTATCATTCACACCCCGTTTCAGCTTGAAAACCCATTTACACCCCACAGTTTTCTTGTCTTTCGGAAGCTCAACCAGATCCCATGTGCCATTCTTACCTAAGGCCATCATTTTGTTCTTCATGGCTGCTTTCCACTTGTCACTTTTCGAACCTTCTATTGCTTCCTGATAGCACAGAGGTTCATCGTCATTAGCAGTAAATGCAATTGAAGTAACATAATCATCATACCTTCTCGGTGGCCTTTTGATTCTTGTAGACCTCCTTAAGGATGTTTCTGGCGCTTCCTCGATTAGCTGACTACCATCTGTAGGAACTTCTTGACGATCAGTATCTGAGACCTGTTCATGATCTATACCTGAACCATGTTCATGTTCTGATTCTGAAACCTGTTCATGACTAGTATCTGAACTATGGTCATCATGACTATCATTAGAAATGCTATCAAACTGAATGTGCTGAAAGTCAGATACATCATCCTGTTTCAATCTACTATCTACATCTAATTGTACAAGAGAGGATTCATTAAACTTTACATCTCCGTTGATGATGATTTTACGGGTAGTAGGATCCCACAATCTATATCCCTTTGTTCCAACACGATACCCAACAAAGATATACCTTTTAGACTTTGGATCTAATTTAGTTCGCTGATGTTTAGGCACTAGAGCATATGCATCACAACCAAACACTTTAAGTTTAGAATAGTCACAAGGGTGACCTTTCCATACCTCTTGAGGAATATTGCAGCCTATCGCCGTTGATGGAGATCGGTTTATCACATAACAAGTTGTTGCCACCGCTTCCGTCCACAACTCCTTTTGCAAGCCGGTGTTACTCAGCATACTCCTTGCTCTCTCTAGAAGAGTCCTATTCATGCGTTCAACAACTCCATTTTGCTGAGGAGTATAAACCGTGGTCTTATGTCTCTCGATCCCTGCATCCTTGCAATAGATATCAAACTCCTTGGAAGTAAACTCACCACCATTGTTAGTTCTTAAACATTTTATTGTTCTACCAGTGATGTTTTCTACCAATGCTCTAAACTGCTTGAAAACTGAAAAAACATCAGACTTCCTTTTCAACATGTAGACCCACACTTTCCTAGAAAGGTCATCAATAAACGATATAAAATATGACGAGCCACCATATGAGGTTGTAGGGGCTGGACCCTAGACATCTGAATGGATATAGTCGAGTATTCCTTTACTAGTATGTTTGCCTGTTTTAAACTTTTGTTTACTTTGTTTTCCAAACAGACAATGCTTACAGAAATCTAACTTTCCAGACTTTAGATTTGGAAGTAACTTGCGATCAGCCAAACTTTTTAACTCTCTTTCACTCATATGCCCCAACCTTTGATGCCATAAGTGAATGGAACTACTGTCTTGTTTAGACACTGTAGACACATAATCTGACCTTGTACCTCCTTCTAACTGAAATAGATTTCCTACTTTCTTAGCGTTCATAACTAGTAAAATACCTTTGTAAATTTTCATTACTCCACCTTGAATTACAGTTTTATATCCATTTGAATCAAGTGCTCCTAATGAAATAAAATTTTTCCTTAAATCTAGTACATGCCTCACATCAGTTAACATTTTAGTTGTCCCATCAAACATTTGCAGTTGTATACTCCCAATCCCCACAATATTACATGTTACATCATTCCCCATGTACACAACTCCATCATTAATTGATTTATATGTCTTAAACCATTCTTTATGAATACACATGTGGTTTGATGCACCAGAATCTAACAACCAATGTTGATCATGATTTGACACATTAACTGATAATACTTCATCACTCATACCTGAACCAGATGCCGAACCTGTATCTGTTGTATTTGCCTCCTTCTTCTCTGTCGAAGAATCTGTTTTAGAAGTTTGCTGCTGTCGCTTCCAGCAGTCCTTCTTTAAATGCCCCGATTTGCCACAAAACCAACACTTTACCTTACTCTTCTTACCTTTCGACTTTGAACGTGAGTCGCTCGGCCTACTGGAGCGTCTTTCTTTCGAATGACCTCTAACCATCATAGCTTCTGATGTAGAGGTTTCTGAA
>APFE030765771.1:0-53172 GCA_000404065.3 Pinus taeda
TACATCAATTTCCCGGGGTCGTAACTTTGGCATACGATCTCCGTTTGACGCGTATGATAGCTCGTTAGAAAGATCTATCCGAGAACTACCACTTTGGGAAGGGAAGCATCGGTCCATGGACCCATGTTGCCCCCAGATTTCCCAAAAAACGTCGTTTAGGGCCTCAAAACGGCTCCGGAAGTTCAGGACCCGAAAAAACTGCTAAAAATAGTAAATTGTGCTACAATTACGGAAGCTGAAAAACTGAAAGAGATAGTTGCGGGGGTCCAAATGGGATAGGTGGGTGGCCACCAATATCCACCTGGATCAATAATTGTATCGTGGGCAAACAAAAACCTTTTTCGTGAAAAGAAAATGGTTTTCAACTAAAATTAGTGCTTTGTTTGCACTAAAATGGTTCTCTTCACCCTAAAAAATCTCAGAAATAATAAAATCTAAAAATTCTCCAATGCATGCTACAATATTGGTTTTAACATCTTCATGTCTTCATAAGGGTTTTGACACCATGTTCAATAAACAAGATATATCGACTCAAGTCAAACATCTTAAGGAAACTACTCACAAAAATAAATCAAATATTAGTATACCAATGTATTACATGGTTAAAACCTTGAGAGAGAGAAACAATCTACAATTCTACCCAATACAAAGACTTGAAACAATATATTAATGCAACAAAAAACTAATTTAAATATGAGTTTCTAGCATCAATTATCAACAAATAACCCTTCGTTCTCCTTAAATAGAGATCATGGACTCTTGGGTGTTAAACCACATATTAATATAGTGGTTAATAACAAGAAAAAACTAAACTACAAAAAACTAATTTAAGTATGAGTTTCTAGCATCAATTATCAACAAATAACCCTTCGTTCTCCTTAAATAGAGATCATGGACTCTTGGGTGTTAAACCACATATTAATATAGTGGTTAATAACAAGAAAAAACTAAACTACCATATCACTTTATGTCTAGAACATAATCATGACCATCGAATTAGATAATTGCAATGCATGATAAAGAACATACTTTACATAAAGACACATTAATCCAAATTTACAAGATCCTAACATTGTTTTCCTTGGCCTTATTCTTTTAAAGTTTGATTGATGATAACTTATTGTTCATTATATTTAAATTTAATTGAATGTATTGTTTATTTTTTTCCTTCAATGCATTTCTAAAAGTTTCCGAGATACATCATCTAATTAACTTACTTTGCAAATTGGTTGTCTTGTACCCACTACATTGTATGTGTCATAGATTTTTCTCTTTCACCACTTACATTTAACTAACTCTAACTTTATATAACTAATTCTACAACCTTATTTAGTGTAAATTAGTTATCTTCAATTATGAGTTGAATCATAACTAAGTTTAGGTAGAATTGGCACATTTTCTAGGTATTGGGTTTGAAGTGTACTAGAGACCAATCTGTTCTTAATTGGCTTTTTCTTAAATTAAAATATTTTAGCTGGTTATAAACGTTGTTGATATTAGTTAGTGTATTGAAATCCTCTATAACAAATATTTAGAGATTAGCTAACAAAATTTAGGATGGGCTGACACAACTCATTCATCCTAAGAAATATTCTAAACGAGGAGGCTTGAATCTTTATTAAAAATTATCTTTACTCATAATTTTGAGTATCAACTATTTTATCACTTTGGAAAAGGTGATTTATAGATTTTCTATAAATGAAAATTCAATATAATCAACAATTTCTAAACCTAAGGTTTAGAAGTAGGAGAATATGCATTTCATCGACCAGTATTTTTGGTAATCTATTTATTATATGTTTTGAAGAATTTTAGGTTTTTTTTGTTTGTTGAGAATTTAGTTGAGATTTCTTCGAATCACAAGTTTTAGTTGTAAATTCTTTATAATCTAAATGTCCTAAAGGTTTTTTACGGTGTCCAGTGTTCCACAAGGATGTGTCCCTCCACTAAGAAACATATCCTTGTGCTTCCTTGCGCACCTGGGACGTGGGGACGTCTGGGGTGCATTTCCCCATGTCCCCAAAAAAATGAAACACATGGAAACTTGAAGGGGGGACATTTCCTCCCAAAAGAGGAAATGTTTCCTGTGTTTCCAAAAAAAAATCAAGGTCAAACCATAATATATATATATATTATATATATATATATATATATATATATATATATATATATATATATATATATATCAAAACTTCATCTAGGTCAAGATGGACAAATTGATTGGTGGAGGATGCATGAGGATGGTGCTCTAGAGCTCAAACATCTAGCTGTGAATTTTTGTCTCAAATTGTTAGTTCCCCTGCAACAAAAAAGAATTGGTCCACATATGGCTTCATCCACTCTATCAAGAGGAACATGCTTACCTCTAGAAGAGCGGAGAAATTAGTTGTTGTGCACAGTGCCCTACATCTTAACCACAGGAAGACACCTGAGTATTTGAAGGGACCAGCAACATGATGGAATGTTGATCCAGAGGATGATGCACAAGGAGATATGGAGGAGGGACTTGATGAGACATAGATGGGGTTGGTTGGTGTGCCACTTAGCATGTTTGAGAATGCAAGTGATTTTGATTCATATGGTGACGCAGAGACTAGCAGGGCGTTACCTTGAGAAATTATGTTTGTTTATCATTTATATGTTCTCATGGTATCCACTTTTATGTTACCTTGAGCAATTATGTTTGTTTATCATTTTATATGTTCTCACGGTATCCACTTTTCTGTTTCAGGCTTCAGTTGTAGATTTTAGTTTGTTTTGAATCCTGATATATGATATATTAGACTTGACTCTATAAAAGTTTGAGACTTGACTTTTATTTCAATATTCAGTATTCACAGTTGGAACATTAACATGGTTCAAATTTTTATTTTCATTGTACAGTGTTATCATATTTTTTGTTTTAAATTTGTTTCAATTATATGAGTCATTGATTTATCCTTCATGAAGTAAGAGTTATATAATGATAAAGACGATTAAATTATAAAATTTCAATGAGATATTTATATTTTTTAGTATTTTATCATATTTGTCGAGGTCCCTTGTGTTAAAGACCCGACATCCCCACGTTTCCTAAAAATTGATGGGAATATTTTGCATAGGCTGCTCCCAGGTTTCCCATCTCCCTCGTTCTCATTTGGGAAACTTGGTAGAACTATGATTGAATCCACAGATATAGTCAAAAACCAATTTTAAATAATAAAGTTTAAGATTTTACAAAAATATTTTTTGACATTCCAGCCAAAAACTCCACAATGTAAAATGTATAATGTTTAGACAACATTTAGATGAAATCAACCAGAATAATGTTTAGACAACATTTAGATGAAATCAACCAGAATATGTATTTCATTAATGATTGGTTGCATTAGGAAAGTGATGACCTCAATCATTTGATGAAATCATTGCAGAAGTTAATGATTGTGCTCATTACAAGGCGTTAATTGTTGGCATCCAACCTGCTCTATGGCTTGGAATCGCCCACATCACCACCCTTGGAAATTGTAAGCCCATTTTCAATCAGATAACAAGCCCTGTCCTCTCATTGTTGGAATTAATTTGTCGGTCTTGATTTCAAGACAGAATTATTTCCCTTCATGGAAATCATTGTATGTTCAGTAGGTAATGGATACGTGGAGTGTGAATAAACCCTGGTTGAACAGGTACTGTGACTGAGTTGGGAAACTGGATTCACAATTTAGGAGTTTTAAATTAAAGAGTATATATTATAAATATAACTTTGTCTAAAGTTCCTTAGCCCGGAAAGGGTTACTATTAGCAGGATCAAGTTGCGCATATCTATTTTCTCAAATAAAAATAAAATCAATGAACTCTCATGGTTAGTATATGTAACATATTAATGATATTTAGTAGCATCTCCAATTGTTATGAAATAATTACTTTTTTGTTTTTTTTGGGGGGTTATATAAGGTTTACATCTTCCATGGGGTAGTTACCTGAAAAACCAGAGAAGCAAACCAAAAAAATGAAAGAGCACTTCACTACCAGAGCCACTCACTACCAGAGCCATGAGGAGATGAAAATATGAAGGGGGTGATATCTTGTAACACAGAACCCAACGCACAAAATGTGTGTTGACAACTAGGTTATGTCAGCTACACCATTCTCATAAATGTTTTGAATGACATTGACTTGAATATTGATATAAATTCATTACCCTGTCTCTGGAATATGTAGTTGGTGAAGAAAAGGTAAAATTATTACACCAAGAATCCAGCGTAACAGATAGTATTTGTATTAAAATGGCAATGCTAATTTATTAGCTTCCATCTTTAAGTTAAAACGCTCCCTTTTCGTTGGGATTCAACATATAAAAGAAGCTGCACTTGTACAATTTGTTAACGATTGGAATATGTAGTTTGTGAAGAACCTGGAAAATTATCACACCAAGAATCCAGATAACAGAGAGTATTAGTATTAAAATGACAATATCAACTCTAATTTATTAACTTCATCTAAAAACTAAAACGCTCTCTTTTCGTTGGGTTTCAACCTATAAAAGAACTTGCAATTTGAACCATATAAAATTTTCTAAATATTATATTGTACCTGAAACTATCCTTGGCAATACACATTAACATATATTTTTGGTTCATTGTACCCTATAGGTACTCTGCAGGTACGAAACAGCAACAATATATTTAAGAATGAAGTGCTCAGACATCAGATTCAGGTGTGTAGTTTCCTAAATATTATGTTGCAAAAAGTTGCATACTGGTGAGCAGGCGTGGAATTTGATGTCTCACAGGATGCATTTCATATCTTAAGACGTACTTGACAGTTCATATCTTAAGACGTAGTTGACAGTTGCTGTAAATTTTTACCCGTCAGTCACATTTGACGTGCTTTATAAATCATAAATAAATCAGAAACCGTCATTTTGACATTTAATTTAGGATTTGTCCTGTCAAAATTTATAGTACCCATCTTTAAGTTAAAAACACCAAAGTCAGACTAAGCCCAAGATCATAAGGTAAATGCATACAATACCTCTGGCTCACATGGCAATGGAACCTGGCACACTTTCATAGATTTGAATTGTATAAAAGATTATCTGGCTATAGTCTTTTAGTAGATTTGAACTTTATGAAGGGAGATCTCGCCCTAGGCAACTAGGAACAATTACATTATAATCTAGGTGTTACATTCAAGGAGCTGACCAACCAGTCTACTTCAAGAATGTGAATTCATAATTCAGCCATCAAACTGTAAGCTAGTATGTGATTGAAAAACACTAAAAATATACATGCATTTTTTGGTGTGTATAACCTTGAGAAAAGGTGGTGTGGTTGTTTTTGTTCCTTAGGCTTCTCTCAATGGTTACACACTCCACACTCTCCCTTTTGTTTGATTTTACCATTTTCCAACATGGACGAAGAAGTGTGATCGAAAAATAAAAACAGCCGAGAAACAACTGTGACCTAAAGGGCAGTGGCAGTCACACCAAAACATAAATAATGGTAGGCTCCCTGTTGCGAAAAACTTGGGCTCAGGAAGGGCCCTGGACCCCAAAGAAAATCATAAGCTCATTACAACATACTGTAGCACAGCCATGGAAGCTGGAGGGCTGTGTGGCAGAAAGTTAGGTGCTGAGATGAAAAAGAGCTGAAGATTGCATTGGGCTAACTATCTAAGACCAAATATCAAGGGGAAAAATTCAGCGTGCAAGAAAAGAAGACTATTATTCAACTGCATGCTCTAATGGGAAATAGGTGGTCTGCCATTGCTACTCACCTTCCCAAGCAAACAAACAAAAAAATAACAATGAAAATGGGTAAGCAAAAGGTGGACCTCAAACTCATTCAAAACAGTAGTCACTGCCATGCTATTTTTTTGAAAAGCAAGGACAAGAATAGTTATTGATTTGAAGCTCTTGTGATCTATATTATGTGTGGTGTTTTTTTCTAGAGTCATTGCATATAAATTTTTGAAATCGAAGTTTTGAACCATTTTCAATGGTACCTCGATTCCAAAAATTTATATGAGATGACTACGGAAAACAACACCACAGAATAAATCCCTAAAAATAAATGTTGGAGCTTTCTACTGAACTTGCCCTCATCATTTACTTCACAATGGACGAGATTTCCCATTTTTCAAGTCCCAAATAAGTTGTCTTCTTCAACCAGTTTCAATTTCATTCAGTTGTTGTTTTTTTTATTTCTTTCTTAGTATTTGTTTCATGTGAAATAAATGTTGTGAACTTATACAGACTTGTCAAAATGAATTTCTCTAAGGTTCATTCTTTTACAGGAATAATAATATCACGTCACGTTAAAAAAATGTCTTAAATATTAGAAACATAGTTGTGATTTATTCCGTAATGAAGTGCTCAATTACCATTTTGAAAAGCCCATGATTATTTTGATTATTTTTGTTTTTTTGAGTGCCCTGGCTTATTTTGACTAAAAATAGCTTGTGATTTATTCCATAAAGTGCTCAATTACCATTTTGAAAAGCCCAAGTTTATTTCAACTATTTTTGTTTTTTTTAGTGCTTGGCTTATTTTGAATAATTTTGTATTTTGAGTTTTTTACTAAATGCTCTAAAATCAACTTGATTTTTACCATAGTGAATTTCTCCTTAAAAAAAAAACTTATATAGTTATTAAGCTAAACATCTCTTACAATACAAATAATTATTGAAGATGTTACAAACTCATATTTATTTAATATACCTATTTAGATTGTCAACCACTTCTAATATAGTTGTATTTGGAGGATTCAACTCGTACTAAGTATATGAATAGAATAAGTGATGGTATTGTGTAAAGCAATGTTTAATAAGAAGGATTTCTTTGTGTAATTGGTTGGGCTATATATTTCATCTATAATGTGGACAATAATGTGATCTAATTTTTTAAGATGAGGAAATCATAGGCTAATATTGAAGATATTATGAACATGATTAGTTAACAATGCTCAAATGCATATGATAAGTTGATTACCTCGTAGATAGATTGTAGAGTTTGCTTAGTCTTGACATTTTTCAGCATCATGGTTTTGGGAGTAATGTGTTTCAAATATGTGTTAATGGATATCAAATTAGTTGAAAGGATATACAAATATTTTAAAAATATTTAGCTATCATTACTAGATTTATTATTCAAGTAGTGCACTTATAGGAATTAAAGTTATCTTGGTATAAATAAAGAATTCAGTAAATAAAATATGTAGTGAGTAAATAAAGATGTGTATGCTCATTTGTAAATAAAATATTTGGTGAAAATAAGTTATTAAGAAATAGTTAAACATGTAATTATATGTTTAATAAATTTTACATATGTAATAGATTATTGGATTTAAATAAATTATAAAAAGGAATAGTAGTTAAATCTTGATATTTAAAAAAAAAAATAACTCTATCTCATTTACTAGCAAATGAGGATCCTCATCATCATAATTATATGGATTTCTTTAGTTTCTTTCACAAGTCAAAATTTATGTACATAATCAAAATTATTAACTCCCAAAGGCTAAAAATCTTTATAAAATCTTTAAAATATGGTTGTATACTAGGTCGAAACACATATGCTTAGGAAGAAACAAGGCACTCTAAGAGGGAGATTAAAGGAAGTGGAGACATGGTGAAACACATATGCTGATAAAAAACAAGACATTCTCATAAGGAGATTAAAGGAAGTTTAGATGAAGGAATACTTGTAAGAGAATTTCTAGATAAGAGGAAGTCGACACTCACAAATTTAAATAGAACGTAAAATGAAAGGCATGAAAAATGCCAAAACTTTATCAAATTTTCATTTGACGAGCAGAGAAGATTTAAAATTCCAGAACAGCTAATAAATGTGTTTGAATACATATTGCTCTATGTTCTATGCTCATCCACTGTACATTTCGATGTCTTTTCTCAATTTTTTTTGTTTGCTTGCTTATGATTCATCTGTAAGTTTCCCACACGATTTTGACCACTGAAATTAATTCAATTATGGATAAGTCAATCCAATCCAGAAGACCCATCTCCTTTGCATGTTGTTTAATGAATTTAGATTGGATTTGTGCTTGCTTGAAGAATTTCATAGTCATATTAAAGTGTGAATTGCTTGAATGGGTTCCTCGATTACACCATTACTTTCTCAATTACACCATTACTTTCTCAACTGCACGTGCACCATTGCTTGCGAAAACTCCCAGCAGTGTCAAATCCTTATATTTCATAACAATATTGTTAGATCCACACATTCTTAGAACCATTATGAGCGCCATAAAGTTCAACTAATCAAATAATTAAAAAAAAGTTATGTTAAATGGGTGGAAAAAATAACTTCACACATTTAAAAAAAATGGTTTTAAACCAGAGCTACATAATAGCTAGTACGTATTTAACTTAAATTTAGTTTAATTAAACTAAAAAATAATAGACATAAAAATTTCATAACAAAAATAAAACAACTAATTAAAAAACTTCATTGTTGAATGCCATCACCAAAAATTAAGAAATGCTATTAATTAATGTTGTTTATATTAGAATACATATACTTTAATGTGTGTGTTTTTACTTTTTATGCATATTTATATGTTTTATTTTTTATTAATGTATGTTGGACACCTAATCCTCTAAGGGTTATGGTGTGGAAAATAAACTGTCAAAGGGAGTCCAAGAGACCTTGGAATATAGGATCCAATAGTCACTCCCATGTATTATAAATGTATATCATTTGTTAACAGAAAATGTATTCACACTTTATCTTATGTGGTTGTCTACTTTCCATGTGCATCTGACATGGTATCAAAGCGTAGGTTAGGTCTGGACATTTTCGGAGATTGTCAGCACTACATTCTTTCTAGAAATTGTCTGTCATTTCCCTATTTATAGAAATATTCGAATGTTGCTTTGTTGCACCTGGGTGCTTTAGCAGACAGTTTCATTACTCTTTGAGAATGTGTATGCATTGAGTCGATTACCATGCAGGGATACTTACCTTATTGCAGTTGTTGGGAGAAGAGACAAGGCAATGAAACGTATTGTAGCTTTCTTGCTGCAGTTGAACCTAAAACCATAGCAGCTGCTCATGTTGTTGTTGATCCCCTTGATCTGAATTAGATGGCATTACATCTGATATTGGTACCTCTTTCCTATCCTCATTGCAGGGCACTAATTGCTTCTTCTCGGCTTCTTTCAAATTCCTTATGTAGTATGTTAAAATCGAACTTTTGTGGTTCTTGTCATCTATAGAGCCATCCAGAGTTCTCCTTGATCTTCTGCGAGCAGTTTGCCTACATTTACTTGCATTCCAGTGGTTTTTTATGTCATTCTCTCTTCTACCTGGAAGACATTTGGTAATTTCTGCGCACTTATTCCCCACTTCTATGTGAGCCTTAACCAACAGTTTTCCTTCTTCTTCAGTCCACAGATCTCTCTTGATTTCAGGTCATAAATGATTGTGCCATCTTTCACGGCACCTGCAAGAGTCTGTGCAATCTGTGACCATTTTCACATTCCATATTCTTCAACGAGCTTCACAAGCAACCCATCTTCTTCTGTAGTCCACGGGCCCTTAGATACCATCGAAACCTCTCAAGGTGATATCAAAGAACACAGTGTTACAATTTGCATATCGATCATGTCGATCAATACCATCAAATATCTGAGGGAATTGTACATAGCAATTTTTCTTCCTAAGAGAAGGATCCATTAGAATACACAACGCCTCACGAAGAGCTTTGTTGTTGTTTGTATAATGATCACAATCAAGGTTCAACGGAAAGGGGTCATTTGTGAGGACAACAGAGACTCGGAACCACGCATTCATTGCACCAGCTTTCTTGTGACATTGAAAACCAGGCCTCTCTTCATGGGATACATAAACTAACTAGGGTAATTCATTGCCATCATTGCCAACTGTAAATAACCTTTTTATATGTCTATAATAATATGGATTGCAATCTTTAACATGTTTAAGATCGTTGCGAAGTATTTCTGCACCTTTCAATCGATCATTCTGTTTCAGTGCTTCAACATATTTTTGCATTCTAATCTCAAAGAACATATTCTGAGATTCAATATGTTCATTGATTTTGGTAAAATCCAACAAGTAATGTTCAACCTCGTCGACTTTTCCAACCATAAATAACTCTTTAAGATAGTTTTGGTTGAAGAAAATCAGGACAGGGAATCAAACAGTTGAGTTGTAGGGATCCCACTTGTCAGTTGAGTCTGGAAGCTTGGCGTTATTGTGAGTCGGTTAGGATTCCTATGGCTTTCTCAGATTCTTGTTCTTTTCTCTATTTATGTTGTGGGTTCATTGAGTTATGAATTGAAGATGGCTTAGATTCAACAGTGGTTTGTATCATTGGAGAATGTCATATAGAAGAATTGTTATTTGGTATTAGCACTGAAGACATGTGTGGATGGAAGTTGAAATTCAAAATATGTAAAGCTAAAATGGTTTATGTTGTATTATAGAAATATCCATCAACATAACATGCAAAATTTCGTGGTCATTCATATACCTTGAGTTGAGTATGATTGTTGGCGTATATACAGTCATTGAACTCAAAAACTTTGAATTGTGGCTTTTGGTTGAAGCATATATATATAGATATATATGTGTGTGTGTGTGTAGCATTGAAAACTCCTATAATGTGTAGCGTTTAAGTCTTGTTGCTTACTCCATTTTAAGAGATTTTTGTGGTAATAACCGCTTTGTTTTATTCAGTGTGTGAAGTCTATTAGTGTTGTTAAAGGTAGGTGAATGCAACAAAATTTGGACACCAGTGGTCTATGTTTCTAAGGGAATAAACTTCAACAACACACTTCACTGGTTTGGAAAAATGGATAAAATTGGTGAAGTATTAGAGTTGTTAAATACTTTAATACACTTCACAGTTCATGACAGAGTTAAGATAAACAAAGATATTATATTTGATATTAGAACTTGTCTGCAAAATGCATAGGAGAATATTGATTTTTTGCAGCTTGAGACAAAGCTACAACAAGAAGAGTTACAACAAAGTAAGCATCATTCTATTGAGAAAAATATGTTGTTTCAGATTGAGATAGACTCCCATCAGCAAGTCAATATTGTTGAAGTTCATTCAAATTTAGTACCCAATGAAGTAGCAGTTGTACATGCAGATGCAGAAATTCAATCTACACTTCCCAATTCGGTCATCAGACCTTAGGAAGAGCTTGTCCACAACAAGCACAAAATAGGTCTTGGATATGATAAGGAGGTGTCATTTCATATTCCAAACTACTCCAAGCTAATCCAATTTCAAAGTGTTGGATTTCTTCATGACAGTTCACCTTCAGTTGTTCCAGATTTTGCTCCTCTTCCACAATAGCCACAACAAGTTGTTAAATGCCAACACTGCGACCTAGTTGGCCATATGAAAGATCATTGTTTTGATCTTCATCCGTGCAAGCATTGTGGTCAACATAACCACTTTTCACACAGATGCTTCAAAAACAAACCTCCTACAAGAACAAAGATTCATCTTGGACGAATCGCTTCTTGGTAATGGGCTTCAACAACCAAGAAGATATTTTGCTCATACAACAGGATTTGTTCTTGAATATTGAAAAGTCTTGCAGTTGAGAACTCTTCATGTTCTCACCTTGTATCTGACAGGGGAGGAAATGATGGTCATATACAAGCTTCAAAGCCACATCAAGCAAGCCTGAGCCACAACCTGCCATACCAAATTTAGAGTTGTAGCCAAATACAAATATTCCCTTGAGCATGCCTTCAGTCGATGATACCACTTCAAAGAATTGGGGACACTTCCTCTAGCAGAAGACTTCATCTTCTTGCTAGTTTTGGAAGTGTTCTAGGAATTGTGTTAAGCATTCTAGAGTTGGTGTTGATCCTTAAACCATCACAGATTGAGACCTCCCTTTTCAGGTTGAGGTTCTCCATTTTATGCGAGGTGAGACCTCTCTTTCAAGGTTGACGGTTTCCCTCTTCAAAACATCAAGAGCACTTCCTCTAGCAAAATACCTCAGCTTCATGCCAAATTTGGAAGAGTTCTGGGAACTGCACTAAGCATTCCAGTGTTGGTGGTCATCCTTAAACCACCTCCCTTTATACCAACATTTTAGAGATCACATTTAGCCTAGTGTTGCCATGCATTTTTGCATATTTTGTATTACAACTCTCTTCTCAGACTCATACATAACCCTTCGGATTAAGGGGGGGAATGTTGGACTCCTAATCCTCTAAGGGTTATGGTGTGGAAGATAAATTTTCAAAGGGAGTCCAAGGGACCTTTGAATATGGAATCCAATGGTCACTCCCATGTATTATAAACGTACGTCATTTGTTAATAGAAAATGTATTCATGCTTTATTTTATGTGGTTGTCCACCTTCCATGTGCATCTGATGTATAATCTTTTATAATTAAATTTATTAAAATATGTTTTTAATATAATAATAATTCATTTTAAATTGAAAATATGGAGAAAAAGTTAAAAGTCATGAAAGTGGAATAATAGAAAAAAGGAAAAAAACCAAAATAAAAAAGTTAAACAAAAATGAAATAAAACTAATAACAAAAATTAGTAAGTGATAGAAATGGAAGTTACTAAACAACCCATAATAAGACATCAACCAATCAACTTACAAATAAATAGATTTAGATAATAATAAAAAATAACAAAAAATTATTTCATAATGTGAAGCTATGGATAAGCCACATAAATTTTTGGTCAAAGACAAACTAATGCAAAGTCAAATGACAAGAGTTTACAAAATTAGGTAAATATATAAATTTTCAAAAAAATTACAAACGAGTTATTTTTTTGTGAACCTAAAAAAATTCTCCTTTAAAATTATCTTTGGTAAAAAAAAAAAATGTATTCCAAATAACAAAACTCTTCTTTAAAATTACCTTCGAAAAAACAAGGGATTTTTTTTTTTTGGAAAAAAAATTATCTTTGAATTAGAGGCCAAAGAGGGGGGAATTAACTTGATCCCTGGATCCTATAATCTTGAACTCATCATAGTCACATGCCAGAGAGAAGAGCATCTTTGGTGGTGTTAAAAGTGCCTAGCCAAACTCGAGAGTTTTCACTGAATGGACGAATGAATAAGTGATAACTCTTCTTTTCCCATGAATTCAAAAGAGAGTATTTGCATCTATTGGTAGTGTAGCAATTAGTACAAAAATCATTGCACATTTTATATATCTCATATTCATCTTTGAAGTTCCTAAATTACCTCAAAGTATAGCCTATAGATACCAGTTGAAAATAATCAAATTCTAAGAATAGCAAATATTGTAATACTTGACTCCAGACATACACACACTAATGGATGAGGAAGCTCAGAGCAATTTATATTGGTGTGAATAAGAATGATGATTTATGTTTTTAGGTAATTCATTAAAAATATAGTAACCTATATAATGTTATTCAAGAGAGCTAAATCCATAATTTTTAGACCAATTAGAACATTTTTCCACTTCCACTTAGCCTAATATTTCTATTATAAAACCAAAAAAAAAAACAGTAACCCAAAAAGAAAAGAAACCGTAATAATTAGAAAAAAATTATATTTAATTTTATTTATATGAAAGTCCATATTGTAATATTAAAATTTCAAATCCACCTTGAATGGATTATTTTATTTTATATTGATATGGATTTTATATATTATGTTTTAATAGAAAATTAAAAATTAATATTTTTCTAATAAAAATTGATTATATCACAAATTATTTATGAAATCAAGATTAATATTGATTTTTTTTAGAGGGTTTTTCACAAAAAAATTTAAAAAATCATAGGTTTTCTTATTTCCTTTTACTTCTAAAAAATAAAAAAAGTTAAATGAAAAAAAAAAAAGGAAAGTAAAAGGGAAATAAAACTAAAAAAAACACTATTAAATTAAGAAGTTACTAAAAAGCTCATAATAAAACCTCAACCAATCAATTTACAAATATAGATAATAATAATAAAAATTGATTTCTTAATATTAAATTATAGATAAACAACAAAAAAAATTAGTCAAAGACAAACTAATAAACAGTCAAAAGCAATATGTAGTGTACCGCAGTATAATAAATATACAACTTGTTTTTATGAAAAAGTGATAAATTAATAGGAAATCAATGTCATTTGAATGCGGAAAAAAATCGTTTTAAATAAATACACAACTAATTGGAAAACCTTAAGGCTATTTTTTGAAAAGGTGATGGACTCATAGGAAATGGATGTCATTGAAAAGGTGATAAATTAATAGGAAATCAATGTCATTTAGCTGCGAGGCTAAAGCTATAGTCCCCTATCAAGGGGGCTAATAAAAAAAATATTTTTCATAGAAAACTTTAAATATAGACCATCATTATGAAGATAGGCCATCAAAGGAGTTGCAAATATTGCAAATATTTTTATAGTACACATTTTGTTTTATGTTCATTTCAAAGTTGTAAATATTTCCATCATAGGAATCTTCAAGTTTTTCCCAATAGGCTTATGGGATTGTTCCATCAATGAAATTTTAAATATTTTGATTGTTGATATTCAAAAGTAATTTGATTGTTATCAAAATAATTCCCCAAAAGAACTCGGTTAATGTTCTTTGATGGTTAATGTTTAAAAGAGACTTAGGAGGGGGTTATTGTGAGACTTTTCCAAAAGCATGATGGTCAATGTGTAAAATCTTTAATAGTATCTCAAAAGTATTAAGATGGTTAATGTGTAAAATATCTAATAGCATTATGTTTGCATTAAGAGATAAAAGTGCATTGTCATATTACAATAGAAATTTGTTTTGTTATATTTTTAGAGTTAGTATAACATTGGAAATTATGCTTTAGATACTTGTGAAGATTTACATATTTCTTGAGACTTAACATAAAATTGGAAATATTTTTTTGAATGCGTGTGATGATTAATATTCATTTACATAAGGAGAATAATCCCCATTAAAAAAAAATATTTGAATACTTGTGATTATTAATATTCAGTATGCATAAGGAAAATAATCTCAAACAAAAAACGTTTGACTTGGTTGTAATATTAATAGATGAAGCCCCCAGCTGCGGGTGAAAGTCGTGTTAATTGGGAAATCAACGAGACGCCACGCAGGAAGACGGAAGGCAGGTGTCCCGATCCTGGCAGCAGCGCTCATAATGAATTACATTAATAATGGGCAGCCGAAGGAGAAAGGCATTAACTGCGCCTTAATGAGGTATTGGGTTCAGGACAGACGCATTGGATTTAACAAGATGGTGGAGGAGGGATGGCGATCATTCCATCAGTTTCAAGTTCTGGTGTCGGGGGTGAGTGCAGGACTTAATCATAGGCCCGAATTCTGGCGATTGAGGGGCAAGTGGAATTGTTCAGGGGCGCATCCTTGCAACAATGATCGCAGGCAGCGGCTCTGGTGCGTCCTTCAGTGGCTTTTCGAAGCGCTTTCATCTTTGCTCCATTGTATTGGCAGTATGGCCCCAAGATACAGAGCCACACCGCGTCGAGGAAGCCATCAGGGACAGAGGAGTGGGGCTGGCAGAAGAGGTAATCGTAGCCCGAGGAGAATTTCACCCCTCAACTGTGCATCCCCTTCGTCGATCAGAACAGGGGACTCTGAGCAGTCCATTAACCATTCGGTGCAGACGGCAAGGTTTCATTACCGCCGTAGAACTGCTCGACCAGTTATCTCGACGCTCATCACAGTCATTTTCGAGGAAGAGGACGAGACGGAGGGCTCTCTGGCGGAGGACTCCTCGACGGAGGGTACTGAAGCTGAACATTCTCCTGGTAATTCAAATGTTTCTTCACCCAATTGGGGAAAGGAGGACAGCTCCTATTCCCCATCGTCACCAAGAAAATTGGTCGAAGAAAGCTCTCCAGCACCCACAGAAGAACAAACTGAGGCCAGGGCGGAGATGGGCAGCATGCTGGACTTGAATGAGCCCATAATTATGCCAGAGATGCAGACAATTGCCAAGGACAGGGCAGAAGCCACCACCTCAGCTCCTCAACAGCAAATAGAGCCCAAGCTGCCGGACTTTTACTATCAAAACACTCTCTATCCAAAATTGCCTCCAGGCATGAAGTTGGAGGATGTCCCGGAGGGCATGGAAATCTCTTGGGAGCCTCTGGACGAATTCAAAGAGTACAAGCCGGAGAAAGACAAGTAAACGGTGCTCCATGGCAATTTTGGAAGGTATGCTTGTAACCTGTCTTCGTCTTCGATTTTTGTGGTCGCATTAATGGTTATCGTCATGGTCGAAGGTATAAGCACAGTTGGATGCTGTTTTGTCGGTTGGTTTGGGTCGCTTAATTTGGCAATTGATGGTCGGTCGAGCCCAGTATGGACGCAGTTTTGTTCCTGGTGCGAGCTATGGCTCCGGCACAGCGCATAGTGCCTGTTTGAAAGGCTTCCATATCAAGGTATGCAGCCCCGACTTTGGGAAAGGAAAATCTGGCTGCAAAAGCTCGCTTTGAATTGATCTCTCAATCCATATCACTCAGGAAAGACTCCATTTTGTATGAATCTTTTTGGCACATGAACTCTTCTTACTCCTCTATTGTAAGAGGCGCTAGCCTCAGTGGTTCTGTTTGTTTTGTTGCAAGTTTGACAGAGAGCTGCAAGTTTCAATGGCGCTCTCAGAGGTTTCGCCCTCTTGTAAATACTTTTTCTCTTTTTTAATACAAATAGATTAGCCTTTGCGTAGAAAAAAAAAATTATTAATAGATGAAGCAATAATTGAAAATAACATTTGATAAATGAACCATAAACTTTTAGGCAATTCTAATTGCAGGGAGTTGAATTTGGTTATCAAATTTATGCAATGGGTTTTCTTCCGATGGTGACTATATGTGAACAATACGAAAATTAGTTGTCTTACTACAATAATCAAAGTTTTGTTAATCAAGAATCAAATAAACCCCATGTATGTTTTAGACAGTTGAAGTGAAATAATCCATATAAATCCTTAAGCAAAATAAAAAGAACAAAAATGGCATACACATAATACCCAAACGTTTACATTGTAAAGCTTAATTGGGAAGGCCAGTGAAACTTAGAGCCCCAACTCTCTTATTCCTAATTGTATTAACTTGACCATACATAATAAAATATTTTAGGTATTTCACGTTATCGAGAAACTTGATCTATTAACCCAAAGTAAATTAAAACTCTAACTTGTTAACTAAAATTATACTACACTAGATCAAAAAAACAATGGCTAAAAACAACCCACAAAATATTATGGGGCTTCCCCACAAACACCAAGGCATGGGAAGCCTAGAGATAACCAAAACATGATGAATTCAACAATATTCTCCCACATGTTTTTTCACAAACATGGGGCATGGTTTTATAAGATCAACAATGTTCATTGCTTCTCTACACCAAAAGAACATCTCAATAGTAACATACGTTGAAAATGAGTTTGAAACAATATTCAATATGTCAACCTACACTAACAACACTTTCTTGTCTTCAACCATTTATCTTGCAAAGTGGTATTGGACATTAATATGTTTCACTTTAGAATGATAAGCAGGGTTCTTTGCTACAAATATTGCACTCTAATTGTCACAATTCATCCTTACAACTTGCTATATAAACCCAAAACCTAAATATAATCTCTATAACAATATATCATCCTTACTTGCATGGTTGGTTTTCATATATTCAGCTTTTATATTTGAGAGTGCAACTACAACTTGCCTCTTTCCCATCCCATTGATAGCTCCTCCAAATAAGTTAAACATGTAACCACTTGTAGATCTTCATTAATCTATATCTACAACTCTGTTTGTGTCAATAATGCCATGTATATCTAAGACTATGTCTATTCTAAGCCTTCGTTGATATCAAATTGCATAATCTACAGTGCCACACAAATACGTGAAACCCCTATTTACAGTTGTTCAATGCCCCTTCCATGATTTTGACATATATGTTCTCAAAGCTCCTATTGCATGGGAAATGTCTGATCTAGTACAAAACATTCCATACATCAAACTACCAATAACATAGGGAAAAAAGACATGTCCTCTTCCTCTTATCTTATCCTAGGATATTGATTTCTAGACAACTTTGCACCTACAATAATAAGGACCCAGATTCTTTTGCATGCTTGCATATTATGTTCTCTCAACTTATTCCCTCTTATTCAACTATAATTTCATGTTTTCTAAATCTCCTTTAATTTCCTTATCCCAAATCAAATTCACAACACCGAGATATTTCATATCAAAATTCAAAGGACAATTGGTTTTTAACATACTTGATAATTCCTTTGTTTCCAATCAACAATGTATCACAAACATACAAAGCCACATACATAAAATGATCACCAACTTTAAATATACACATTGATCATATTTTCTTCTTGAGAAACCAAGTCCCGATACATAAGTATCAAACTTTTGATACTCCATTCTTTGATATTGTTTTTATCCATAAAGATATTTTTTAGCTTGAAAACTGACTCTTTCTTTTCCTCCATTGCAAAAACTTATGATTGTTTCATGTAGATTGATTCTTCAATGTCCCCATGTAGGAATGTTGTCTTCACATCCATCTTCTCTACTTCAATATCAAAATAAACAGCAATAAACAAAAGAAATCTAATAGATGTTAATTTAGCAACAAGAGGAAAAAGTTCACCAAATCAATTCCCTTCCCCTAGGAATATTCCTTTGCTACTAAGTGAGTAGTGTACTTATCCAATTTACCTTATGCATTCAACTTCTTTTTAAATGCCCATTTTCTCCCAATGGGTTTTCCAATTGGAAACTGAACTTGATATCAAGCCTCATTCTTATCTAAAAAAACTAGTTCTTCAACCATGACCTTCTTCTAGAGTTTACTATCATCTGCATCCACTACATCCCTAACAATTATAGAATCATCATCAAAAATAGATAAACCAAAACTCGTGTTGAAAATGTAAATAGCGTCATTCTTCATAATGTAATAAAATTTAATATTTATCATTAATTATATTCACTATTATTAATTTATTTTTGGTCAAAGCATGTTCTTCATGCTTATAGAGTCAATTGAGTCAAAAAGAATTTATAAAGAGTCAAAAGGAATGTATTTGAGTCAAGTCCCATTTGGACCTTTTGTAAAAGAAAAGAAAAAATAAATATTTTGAGACAAAAAGTCAACACAATACCAAGTTGGCCCTCCTTGGAAAAATCGACCTTAAAGGCAACGATTCGACCCTCCTTGGAAAAATCGACCTTAAAGGCAGCAATTCAACCCTCCTATACATGTATAAATACAAGTCAACCCGAACTCATTCATTCATCACATCGTCACATCGATTTCTATGCCAAAGACAAGAAGAAATATGAGTGAAGTCAAGGGAAAGAGAGAGAATTCAAAGGAGGGAGAAATCCAGGTGTTTCTAGCTTGTTTCTTCTCACGTGTGAATCTTTTGGGATAATTTTGCAAAAATTATAGGTCCAATATTCGTCCTTCACTGCATGTCCGAAATTTTTGCGATTTGACCAGATTTTAAAACGTTTGACCAATGTTGAATTTTGTTGATTTTTGACTTGGTTGGACACAACTTGTAGGAGGGTTGACTTGGATCTTTGTGGAAATCTTGGTATTGGTCTTGAGTCTTTGATATCTCATTCTAATCTGATTCTATAAGAGAATATTCTTGAAGTATAAATATGAAGCATTTGAAAATTTCCAAGAGTTCAAGGAAGAAGTGGAGAATATGATAGAAAAGATTGTCAAGACTCTAATATTAGATAATGGAGGGGACTATACATCCAAAGAACTTGTGGCCTTTTGCAAAGAAGCTAGGATTAAGAGGGAGCTAATAGTTCCTTACAATCCTTAACAAAATGGTGTAGCCGAAAGAAAGAATCGATCTAATGAAGAATGTGTAAGAGCCATGTTACATGACCAAGACCTTCCTAAATTCTTATGGGGTGAAGCCTCTATGACAATATTTTACATTCAAAATAGAAGTCCTCACAAGAATTCTTGACAACATGACCCTAGAAGAAGCATTTATAGGAAAGAAGCCAAATGTTGATCACCTCAAAAAATTTGTATGTCTTGTATACATTCATATTCCCAAGGACAAAAGGTAGAAATTGGACCCTACAAATTTTAAAGTAATCTTCGTTGGTTATAGTACCTCATCCAAAGCATATAGATCTACAACAAGGAATATTGTCATAGATTTCACATTCAATGAAACTGTTGCATACAATAAATCCAAGGAAATCCCCATTGACTTTGATGAAGAATAATGACTTATCTTTCCCAGTGAGGAAAATTTAGACGAAGACAATCCTCTAGAACTTGCAATTGATCATCATGAAGAACCAAAAGGACCAAGAAAACATATACAACCTGTCATCATTCTAGAAACTCGAAAAAGACCAGCTTGGTTAAGATCAACTCTACAGGAAGTTGAAGGACATGCAATAGAAAAAGGAACATTCAAAGGAAAGCAAGAAACCCAAGAGATATTCAGGTTATGAAACATATATGAAAAAACTCATTGAAGGAGAACCTACATCGTACAAAAAGGCAGTTGAACATCAAGTATGGAAGAATGTAATGTTAGAAGAATATAAATCAATAATGAAGAATGATATTGGGGAAATTGTTCCTATACCAAAAGACAAATTATGTGACTTCCAAGTGGGTGTACAAAATCAAGCATGCATTTTACGGGAGTAACGATAAATATAAGGCAAAATTTGTGGCTAGAGGATTCTCTCAACAAGAGCGAATTGATTATGAAGAAACTTTTGCTCCAACAGCCAGGTACACTACAATTAGATCTCGCATCTCTTTTACATCTACTATGGGATGGAACATACATCAAATGGATGTAAAGAAAACTTTTCTGAATGGTACAATTGATGAAGTAAACATAATAAGAAATCTCAAGGATTTGAACTGCATGGAAAAAACTCATGTTTGCAGGAAAAGAAGGCTGTATATGGATTAAAACAAGCCCCTAGAGCACGGTATGCCAGGATGGACACTTATCTATTAAGACTTTGTTTTGTCAAAAGTATTGCAGATCCAAATCTCCACATCAAGGTGGTAAAGAATAGGCCTATGATAATATTACTTTATGTGGATGACTTATTGATAACAAGTGTGGGGAATCGTATTAATCAATCCAAAAAGGAACCATCATTTGAATTTGATATGAAATATCTTGGGGACTAATGCACTATTATATGTGACTCGAAGTTTAGCAAAAACCTCGTGAGATTTATCTTGGTCAAGGAAAATATGTGATTAATGTTTTACAGAAATTTGGAATGATAGATAGTAAACCTATGAAAAAACATAAGATCACTAATTTGAAGAAGCTAAGGAGTTTAGACTCAAGTTTTGTTGACCCAACATCCTACCAACAATTGATTGTTTCTTTGATGTATCTCGTGAACACTCATCCAAATATATGTTTTGCAATGAAAACTCTTAGCCAGTTTTAGATGGAGCCTAGACATTATCATTGGATAACATCTAAACACATAGTAAGATATATTCATGGGACCATAAACCATTTCTTGAGATATGTTGTAGGAAATGAGATTTAACTATTGGGCTACACATATTCAGACTGGGCAGGGAGTGATACAGATGGAAACGTACTACAAGTGGTTGTTTTTGTTTGGGATCCACTATGGTTTCATGGATGAGAAGGAAAAAATACTTGGTTGCTTTGAGTACTACTTAAGCTAAATATATAGCAGCTAGTGAAGTTAGTGAAGAAGTTATTTGGCTCTTTAATCTGCTTACATATTTTTTTGAAGGACCTTTCGACTCTACCATCATATGTTGTGAAAATCAAAGTTGCATAAAGCTAACAGAGGACCTATTTTTACAGGTAAGGACGAAGCAAATTAATATCAACTATCACTACATTTGAAGCTTGTTGTGGGATGGGGTTGTGAAGCTATACTACATCTCCACTGATGAACAGATAGAAATTATATTGATGAAGTCTCTTCCTAATAAGAAGATTGAGTATTTTCAAGGGAAGCCTGGGATTTTGAATATCTCCTCATTGGTTGAGAGGGAGTGAGCAGGGACACCATATTTTGTGATTCATGTACTATGGGCAAGACTAATATTTGTAATCCTAGTACAAGCACTAGCTTGGAGAATGGTGGATTGGATAAGCATTAGGGACGTACATTCTTAAGCCATGTATTTGTTGAGAAATCTAAAGGGAAATGATTAGAGTGATTTCTCTTTTTTTGATAATTCCTTGTGATGTATTTTTACTTATTTTAATTATTAGCTTCACTTATTATTATTATGTTTGTGTATCATCAAACAGCTACCAAAAACAAGAAGAACAAGAATACAGAATATAGGTTGCAAGCTAGGGACAAAACCTCTCAACTTGAGAGGAAAACCCACAAATATCTTATCTTCCTTATAGATTATTTAATTGATGAATTCCAACACCTTTATACCAATACCAATACCTTCCAAGACCAATTCTAACATTTCCAGATGATGTCCTTTCCTTGTCCAAGTCAATCCTAGTCAAATCTCTTCCAGTAACACAATTTCGACCTCCAGCTACAAAATTTTGGCTTCCACTGCAGATCTGAAATTTTTGGCCCTCCTACAGTTATTGTTGTGACATGTCTGACCTTCTTTTAGCCTCTTGAGATTTCCTTAGACCTTTGCTTAGTTTTCTCTAACTTCTGGATCTTGAGGATGGCCTCTTGTGACCTTCTCTTGACCTTCTTTCTTTGTCTTCTTAAATATCAAACTTGTAGAAGAAAACCATAGATATGTTGCAAAAACCCTAGCCTTCCTTCACACATGTGAGAGAGAATTAGCCCAAAACCAAGTCTTATTCATCCTCTTCCTTATCCATTGCCTTCTTCCTCTTCTTTCTTCACTTTAATGAGTGAGAGATGAATGTGCTTCAAGGAATTCGAGTTCCATCCTTTATATAGGCTTCTCAAAGGTGGGCGTGGCTCCTCAAATTAGGCCAACTTACCATGTCAGATGTCAAATTCTTACCCAATCCTCCATTTTTATTTCCCAAGTGAAGACAAGAATGATGTGCCTATCTCTCCCTCTCAACTAGGGAGGCACATCCACCAAACCAGGCTTGTTTCGCAAATACACAAACTTCTTATTAGGAAGAGATTTTGTAAATATGTCAGCTACCTTCTCATCGGTGGGGATATATTGTAATTGTAATACATCATCTTGTACTAGCTTCCAAATGTAGTGATACTTGTTTTTGATATGATTCATCTTTCCATGAAACAAAGGGTCTTCAAATAATCAAATACAACCAGTGTTATCACAATGTATCATTGTAGGGTCCATAGGTCCTTCAAATAGGTTAGATAGCATCTTCCTCAACCAGACCTCTTCGCTGCTTACTTCACAAGATGCGATATACTTTGCCTCAGCACTACTCAAATAAATTGTATCTTGCTTTTTGCTCATCCATGAGATCATGGAGGATCCCAAACTGAAATATCCTCTTATACTTCTCCTTCCATCTTGCTCACTGCCTCCCAAGTCAGAATTTGTATATCCAATCAGGTGGAAAGCACTCCTCCTACATATTTCAAGCAGTAGCGCATGGTTCCTTACATATATATCAGAATATGTTTTGCTGTTATCCAATGATCATGCTTCGGCTCCACTTGGAATTGACTGAGAAAATTTACTGCAAAGAATATTTATGGTCGAGTATTCACCAAGTACATCAGGGGAGAAATAAATTGTATATACTTGGAAGGATCCACTGGGCTCGATTTGAAACTCCTTAGTCTTTTCAAACTTGTGATCATTGGGTTTGTCATTGGTTTGCAATCCATCATGTCAAACTTCTTCAACATTTTGATCACATACTTTCATTGACCTAGATAGATCTCATCAGGTCCTTGCCATACTTCTAGTCCCAAATAATAGTGCATCATCCCTCAAACCTTCATGTCAAATTCTGCTACTAGTTTCTTCTTACATTCTTCAATTCGACCTTCCACACTTGTCAAGAGAAGGTCATCCACATACAAAATAATGATTACCAACTCTCCCTTCACCACCTTAATATAAAGTTTTTGATCATTAGAACTCTTTGTGAAGCCTAATCTCTAAAGGTATGCATCTATCCTAGCATACCATGCCCTTGGTTCTTTCTTGAGGTCATATAATTCCTTCTTCAATATGCACACATATGTCTTTCTATCTTTGAATTCAAATCCCAAGGGTTGTCCTATATAGATTTCTCATCAACTGTGTCATTCAAGAATGCAGTCTTGAAATCCATTTGGTTGATTCTCCATCCCATCAATGTTGCCAAAGAGACCAACGAACTTATATTTGTATGCCTTGTGGTCGAAGCAAATGTCTCTTCATAGTCAATGCCTTCTTGTTGAGAGAATCCCCTAGCCATAAATCTTGCTTTATATTTATAAATGCTTCCATCTACTGCATGTTTGATCTTGTAGATCCATTTTGAAGTTACTTCAAATTTGACTTCAGGCCTAGGTAAAATCTCCCAAACTCCATTCTTCATTATAGATTGATATTCTTCATTCATGGCATCCTTCCATTCTTGGTGATTGGCAGCTTCTTCGAAAGTGCATGGCTCTACTTCTATTAGTTTTTTCATGTAGGTTGTACACCCAGAGTATTGTATGGGCTTCTTGCTCTCCCTTGATGTGCCATGAGTTGCTCCATGACCTTCTTCATCTTCGTGGTTTGATTCTTCTTCTTCCCTAATGACTTCTTCTTCAAATTCTGGAAGCTCTTCATCATCAGAGTCCATAGGGAGATCCTTTGATTTCTTGAATGTAATACTTTCTTCAAATATCACATCTCAATTGACTTCTATTTGATGTCCTTCCTTTATTTATATCCTGTAAGCCTGAGAGGAGTTACTATATCCAACAAATGTTCCCTTCTTGCTTGATGGGTCCCGCTTCTTTCTTTTGTCCTTAGGTATATGAATATAAACAAGACAACCAAAATTCGGAGATGATCTACAGTAGGTTTCTTCCTAATACTTCTTCAGGAGTTCTATTATCTAGTGACCTATGGGGACTTCGAGTTTGTACGTAAACAGTTGCCATTGTAGCTTCACCCCACAAAAATTTTGGTAAGTCCCAATCATGTAACATTGTTTTACACTTTCTTCAATGGATTAATTCTTACGTTCTACAACTCCATTTTGTTCGAGATTATATGGGACTATCAGCTCCCTCTTAATCCCAAACTCCTTATGGAAATATATGATTTCCTTGGTTGTATATTCTCCTCCATTATTGGATCTTAATATCTTGATTCTTCTTTCTGTAATGTTCTCTACTTCAGCTTTGAAATTTTGAAATTTTGTAAATACTTCATCCTTGGATTTCATTAAGTAAACCCAAGTCTTCCTTTAATGATCATCTATAAATGTGACATACTATAGATGACCTCCAATTGATTGAGGAGTCATAGGACCACGGACATCAAAATGAATAAGATCCAATATTTCTTTATACCATGAAGCACTACTTCCAAATGGTCTCTTGGTGTTCATACCCAATGCACATCCTTTACATACTTCTTCATGATCTTATTTTAGTTCGGGTATTCCATATACTATTAAAATTAGAGTTGTGGGTATTTTGAAATGGATATGACCCATTATTTTATGCCAAAACTCACATAGGCTGATTTCAAAGTGAACAAGGGCTTAAGAAAGAGGAGATATCAACCTATAAAGTATTCCTTCATGAATGCCAATTACTCTAGCATTTTCTATGCTTGAGTTTTTACTGCATACTACAACTTTTCCATCAATGAAAGCCACTCTATCACCTTTATCTTCTAGAATTTAAATGGAGAGTAAATGTTTATGCAAGACTAGAAGAAATAGGATGTTGTTGAGATGAATATTGCCTCCATTCTCTAGTTCTATCGAGTTTGATCCAATTCCTCTTACGGGGTAGCTCTTATTATCTCCAAGTTCTACGGAGTAAGAAGATTTTATTTTTGACAATGTATTTAGTTTCTTGTATGACTAGTCATTTGTATTGATGTACCACTATTGATCACCCAAATTTTCTCATCTTGAAATGTGCCAATCTGTGCTGAGAAGAGTCCTTCATCCTTTGTCTTGGTCACTTCATTCTTTGGAGTAAATAGAAGATTTCGTGCTTTCTTGAGATGGATTTCTACCTATGAACACTTCTTGAGAATCTTCTTCAATGTAATAGAGATATTCATAATGCCCTTAGCCAACCTTAGCTCTAATACCACGTTGAGAAATGTAGAGGCAATGATTAGAGTGATTTCTCTTTCTTTGATAACTACTTGTGATGTCTTTTTACTTATCTTCATTATTAGCTTCACTTATTATTTTTATGTTTGTGTATCATCAAACAACTACAAAAACAAGAAGAACAAGAACACAAAATATTAGTTGCAAACCAGAGCCAAAACCTCTCCACTTGAGAGGAAAACCCGCAAATCTCTTCTCTTCCTTATAGATATTAAATTGATGAATTCCAAGACCTTTATATTTAGACCAATACCTTCCAGGACCAAGTCCAACCTTTCTAGATGATGTGCTTTCCTTTTCCAAGTCAAACCAAGTCAAATCTCTTGCAGTAGCACAACTTGAACCTCCAGTTGTAGAATTTTAGCCTCCACTGCAGATCTGAAATTTTTGTCCCTCCTACAGTTGTTGTTGCCACATGTGTGAGCTTATTTTAGCCTCCCAAGACATTGTTAGACCTTCTCTTGGCTTTCTCTAACTTCTGGATCTTGAGGATGCCTTCTTGTGACCTTCACTTGACCTTCTTGCTTTCTCTTCTTCAAGATTTAACTTGTAGAGGAAAACCCTAGATTTGTTGCATAAACCCTAGCCTTGCTTAACACGTGTGAGAGAGAATTAGCCCAAAACCAATTCTTCTTCGTCATATTCCTTCTTGGTTGCCTTCTTCCTCTTCTTTCTTTTCTTTAATGAGTGAGTGATGAATGTGCTCCAAGGAGATTGATTTCCCTCCTTTATATAGGCTTCTCAAAGGTGGATGTGTCTCCTCAAATTGGGCCAACTTTCTAAGTACCAGGCCGACTTAATATTGGAGGGTAGTTGACACTTTTAAGGACAAAAATAATTTCCTTTACAAGTTACAATATGCCCGAAGGGGTCTTCAACTTATGACAATGAATCTTTTGACTTCTTAACCTATGACAAACACTAGAGGCACTCAATGGGTGCTTGACATATAAAAGAAAAGATCTTGAGTATGAAACCCATGCTCCAAAAATAATAATAACAATTTTCTTTCATTTTACAATTTACAAGAATAAAAAGTACATTTCATATTTATGAAGACCAAACCTAGTTACACATTTTTCAACACTATTGTGATTAACTAGGATTAACATTATAAGTTGGATACATGGACTTGGTAAAGAATGGTCCGGAGGATGTACTTTTGCTTAGATTAGGAAATGTTCCTATGAGTTCATACCTTAGGAACACCCAGGTAGGGTATGTACCTGAGAGGCGGTGGTGTCCAAATTTATGCCTCCTAACATTGCACTCTAATCTAATGGAGAGATAGGGATTTTTAGTCAAGGCTTTACTATTTTAAACAATGTTGGCTATGATGATGTAAATCAGCATTGATTATTACCAATCTAGATCCTTTCTTATGTGAATATTTCAACTTGAGAGCATCCTATTGTGTCATTATGAATACCTCCCTAGTTAAGAGGGAGTGTTGATAAATGTAACTAGTGTCGATATTCATTATGTAATAAAATGTAGTTTTTATCATTGATTATATTCATTATTATTATTATATTTTTGGTCAAAACATATTATTCATGCTTATAGAGTCAATTGAGTAAAAAATAATTTATAAAGAGAAAAGAAATGTATTTGAGTCAAGTCCCATTTGGAGTTTTTGTAAGAAAAGAAAAAGATTTTTATTTTGAGTCAAAAAGTCAACACAAGACCAAGTCAACCCTCCTTGGACAAGTTTCCTTAAAGGTGGTTGTTCGACCCTCCTAGACATGTATAAATACAAGTCAAATCGACCTCATTCATTCATCACATCATCACATCGATTTATATGCAGAAGACAAGAAGAAATAGGAGTGAAATCAAAGGGGAGAGAGAGAGGGAGAAGTCAAAGGAGAGAGAAATTGGGTGTTTCTAGCTTCTTTCTACTCACATGTTTGAATTTTTGGGGGTTGTGAAAATTACAGGTCTGAAATTTTTCCTTCGTTGTAGGTCTGAAATTTTTGTGATTTGACCAGATTTTAGAATGTTTGATAAGAATTGATTTTTGTTTATTTTTTACTTGATTTGATGGGACTTGGAGGAGGGTTGACTTGGATATTTGTGTCAGTTGGTGTCTTGGTCATGAGTCTTGGATATCTCATTTAATATGATTCTATAAGAGAAGGATTTTTTGGGTTTCCCCCTTGTGGGGTTTTTCCTTGGTTTGGAGCCTAATTTCTGGTGTTTTTTGTCTCTTTGAGATCTTTATGCTTTGAATTTTTGTATAATTGCTTGATGAAGAAGAACATAAATTAAAAGAAGACAGTTAACATTGACAAGTAATTTTCAAGTAAGAGGAATCAAGCTTTGATCTATCCAACACTTGGTTTATCAACAGCTCGAACGAAAATCAAGTGGACTATATCTTTCTAATTACCTTATTTCCCAAACAGATCTCCTCAAAACAAAAATACGAGATTCTTATTCTTCACCGCATTCATATTCTTATATTGAGTGATATTCTTCATCGTCCAACTCAAACTCTATTATCTTTGGTTTTTTTGTCCCTCGATAGGAGTTCCTATTTGGGAATAGTTTTAACCTCCCAAAAAACAACATCCTTCTATAAACAATATTCTTAGTTACTAGGTTCCAAAGTTTATAACCTTTTGTACCATCTTAATAACCAATACAAATAGATATTTTAGTTCTATTATGCATCTTACTCCTATTTTCCTTTGAAATATATATATAATCATCAAAACCAATAACTTTGAGATGTTTAAGAGAGTATTTTTTTACCAATCCATGCCTTGCAAAGTTTTCTAAACTAACACTAACGAGGATGATTGATTTACCAAGTAACATGCAATATCCATTGCCTCTATTTCGAATACTTGTCCTAACCTAGAAGTATTGAGAATGCTCCTTTCCTTTTTCATCAACATCCCATTTACTCTTTATACAACTCCATTCTATTGAGTTGTTTTATGGATAGTATATTGCCTTGTTATTCCATACTTATACATAATTTCTTGAATTGTTTCCATATGAATTCTTCACCATTATCTGTCATTGACACTTTTATTTTATTCTTTGTCTGATTCTCTGTGAGAGCCTTAAACATTTTAAATTTATCAAAAACCTCAAATTTCTTTTGTAGGAAACTAATTCATATGTAGGCTTGAAAACTAATTTATAAATGAAACATATTACACAAATTTAACAAAGGATGGAACAAGCAAAAATCCAATATTCTCTTCGCTGTTGTAATACCAAATAATAATTTTACCCAGTTTTGTTTATCATAAATGAATTGTTCATAGAAATAAAAATCTAGCATAAAATCACAAATACTTTCAACTACATATTATCATGTAATGCTTGCCAAGTATTTCTCTCTAATATGTCCCAATATTTGATATCATAGCATCATATTTTCTGCAAATACAATAATGGTTCTATCTTCTTCATTTCCACCCTTAGGAACAAAAAAAATTATTACAGCCATCAATTATAGTGCTTCCCAACAACTTGTACAATCTTCCATTCCAAACTTCCCGCATCAACACCATTGATGCTTAAATAATTTTGTAGGTTTACTTTTCAAACATAGTATGTACACCTACATTGTTCATCTACCTTATGAATATTAAGTTGGAAGCCAACTTTTGAATGTGGAAAACTAATCCGTAAACTATCATGGATATTACATTGGATAGTTCATCACAACATATCTGATAAAATGATATTTCAACTTTCAAATTATACACTATTATAGTTTTATTAGATTTCTAGTTGTTTAGATTTACTATTAATAGTACATGGTTGCAAATTAAAATTATGTAGAAATTAGAGAACAGAAAAATAAAAAATCAAACACACATTTGACACAAGATATGTTATGGGAAATCCTTTTGGGAGAAAAAACTAGCTGGAAGGTGAGGTTGCTCCGCTCTCTTTTTCTGAAGGGAAATATGGTTGTGAGTACAAATAAGTATGGTTTGTGGCCCATGGGCTACTATAGTGCACAAATCCTCTCTGTTTTCTCTATCTCATATCTCTCTTGGCTATTATTTTTCTTGACTATGGAACAAATTCACTCAAAAGAATGGAATCCCTTTACTTCCTAGTGGCTTGATTATAACACAGCCTGATAGTGTACTAATGGTTAGGATTGACTACGTCGACTCTTAACCAGAATTACAATATAAACTCTTCTAGATTCTTCTACATCATAATGATGTGGCTAGCCCCTTATCCATGAATAATGGGGGTTGATATGGCTTCCTCTCGAATTATGGTGGTGGAAAAAGGAAGGTCAAATTTTGAGTTGAATAAATTTCGCATACGGAATATCATTAACATGATTCTTTCATCGTTGGGAAGGTCTTTGTGTAAAACATTTTTTGACTCTTCAACATGCTCTTAGAAGGTTTTAGACCCTATTTTTCTGAACTAGGTCCCGCTGGTAAAAACGATAATGTAAGCTAATTCCTCCACTTTTTCCACTCTAAAAGCATCAAGATCGATGAAAAAAATATAACGATCCAATCCAGATCACAACTCCCAATTTTGGCAGGAGTTTGGTCCCAAAAAGCTTCTACTAATTTACGTGAGGAAATTTTTCTTCCACCTTGTCTCTAGTGTACCACTTAGATTTTCTTGGAAGTTGTCCCTTCAACCCAATATGCCAAAGGTCATGTTTCCCCTATCTTGTAGTTTTGGACCTCTTCTAGAAAATTGTATCTTCTATCAACTATGCCTGGGCATTTGGTTCCAAATGCTCCACAGAAGATAGGACATGTTCCTCTTCCTAATATAGCATGGAAGGCTCATAGAGTTTCAAATTCCCTGTATTCACAACTGAGTAAATGTGCATATATGGTGGTAAACTAAGTTGATAAGCATTATTGTCCACCTTTTTTGGTATCTTGAAGGGTCCATAACTCAGAGCCTTGATTCTCTTACTAGGCCCCTATAGCCTCTCCTAATTCAACTATAGCCATGCTTTGTCTCTCACCCTGAACAATTTCTCTATTCTATGTTGATCATGCATGGCCTTATACTTATCTTGTGACTTCTAAAATGTCCCTTGTACCTATATATGGATCTACCTGATCTTTTAAACAAACGTTTAAGCCCTCAAGGGGTCTCTTACAAGATCTTCCCTCACTCCTCCTTACTACCCATATGCAATGTCCAAAGGTGAAGGTGGAAATTATCCAATGTAGGTTTCAAATGGGGACTTTCCTATAGAAGTGTGGACTTCTCTATTGTAAGAATGTTATATATATACCATATTTTCATCCCAAGTATTTAGATGATTATAGTTGTATCCGATCAGAAGTTGTACCAAAGTCTTGTTAACTACCTTTATCTGCCCATTTGTCTTTGAATGGAATGTTATACATCTCTTCAACTTCATGCCATATTCTCCCACAATCTAGTTCAAAATGCACTAAGAAATCGTCTATCCCTTTTAAAGACGAAGCTACTTGTTATCCCAAAGTGCACCCAGACCTGTCCAAATAACATGTTTTTTTCTGCCTGCCAACTCATGCTCTTTTTATAGGGAATCAGAACACACCTCCTCTTGAACATGTCAAATACCACGAGTAGGTAGTCATGTCCCTTCCTAGTTGTTGGTAAACCTCCCACAAATTCCATGGAAATTATTTCCTAAGGACAAGTGGGTACAATTAAGGATATAGACCTTGTTTCCTATCACTGTGTTTGTTAATACAACAAAGCATGCATCCTCTTATGAACCTATTTGATCCATATTTATGCAGGAACGAAATGAAATACATAAATATAAGCATAAAGCTATAGAAAAAACTAAAATTCAATTCATTAATAACAAGTACAAAAAATTATTTACATGCAAAATGGAAATAAACTAGCTCGGGTAATGGTAGTTATTTCTAAGAAGAGATGTGACAACTACATGTTTTCTGAATTGTGTTACATCCATCATAGATCCATCTTAAATAAGGATCTAACATGATCCGAGAGGGATCCAATTTCTTCATGTGTAAATTTTTTTATGATCTGACATTATTTAAATGTTTTGTATAGTTATTTAATTTTTTTATTTTTAGATTTTTAAAAATTTTATTTTGGCCAACATGAACAAAATTTCAGCTTTGATGATGGACGGACAAGGTTACACATCATACTAGGTTGTAGATGAACCTCTTGGCTCAATAAGGCTCCAAGGACTTTTTATTGTATAGAAATAAGGGAAAACCCTAACATCAAAAACCTAACCCTCGGAGATGACATGCTAAAAGTTTGTAGGCCTCGTTGCAGGACCGCCAACTTCCCAGGGTCGTAACTTTAGCATATGATCTTTGTTTGGCTATCATAATACCTTGTTTTGAATATTTCCATGAGGAGGCAAAAAAAAAATGTCAAATAGCGTTTGGCACTTTTCTGGTCGCTCTTTTTCCCAGAAAACATATTTTTGGAACTCAAAACGGATCTGAAATTTTAGGACCCAAAAAAACTACCAAAATAGTAATTGTGCTAGAAATTAGGAAACTGGAAAGAAATAGTGTTGTAGGTCCAAGTAGAATAGGTGGACACCAATATCCACCCAGATCACTAGCTACCTACTCTTACATATTGGACCAATACACATACCTTTGTAGGTTGGCCATGGTATTTGTGGAGTAGGAGTATCCTCTTTGTAGACAGAGATGATCCCTCTAGCCCAAGAGTGGGTCTAGTCACAAACAAGACAATCTAATGTAAATTTCCTTAGATTAGAATCGAATAAGAGGGCCTACCTCATATAACACTAATCAACTTCTCCAGCTTCCTTTTGTTCCTTTCGTTCAAATACTTGAAACAAACATGCAAGAAACAACAGCAAACGTGATAGCATAAAATAAAATTCAGTATACTTAAAAGGTCAAGGAGTTCTAATCTATCAAATGTAATATTACACGTGATATAGTAAATAAACCATTAGTTGTATTAATGAAAACTTCAAAGAGAAATACAACCGGAGCCTTAACGTTGCAGGTTCCCTTTGGCATGTCCGGGTTCCAACACCACTATAAGAATCTCATGATTCACCCTCAAAACAATGGAAGTTGAAGGCCTCTTTCCTTTTTCTTCAAACCAAACACTACAAGCTTATTCTCCCTTCACACACAAACTAGAAGGCTAAGGTTCTCCATATGGCTCTCAAGGTTTGCAGATTATTTCAGCCCTTTCATTAGCTAGCTAAGGTTATAAAATGAGTTTATATAGCTTTGATAGAGGAGAAATGGATCCTCTTATGGTGGGAGAAGACTTATCCCTTTTGGTTTGTTCCATTTGAAAAGGGGAAAGGAGCCCAAACAGTCTCCCTATCTTGCTCAACCATTTACTAGACTTTCATTCACAAAGCTTCTAGACCTGGAAGCTTTGACTCCATTTTTAAAAACTTGCCAAAAGAGGGTTAGCATGGGTGATGAATGGCTCACTTGCAGCATTCGGCGCTAGTCCTAGTTTTAAACTCTACAAATCAGCGTAGGTAAGGAACTAAGCACTAGCGTTGATCTTGAAAACTGGGTTGGAAAGAATATTCTTAGGAAATGATGTAAGAAGGAAACGTTATGTAGATGAAGATGGATGTAGGGACATGTTCTTCATGGCAAGGAAACATATGAGGCTCATTGTAGAGGTCCTCCAGGATAAAGGAAAGGGGAGTATAGGGACAGTGACAAAATGTTGTGTAACAGATCACCCCTAAATCATGAAGGTCGAACAAGAGTGATGGGTGAAATTCTTCACGAGTAGATGCATGGGATTGGAGACAATCATCAGAAAACATGCAAGAAAGCATAGATACATATACATCACTGAAATATTTAATACATGAATCGTGGTATGGATGCAGCCATCCAAAAGAATATCACGTAAATGGATCCAAGGTATGGGCACAGCCATCCAGTAAGAAGGATCATATCAAACCCCAGTATGGTTGCCAATTTATGGAGTAGGAGTATCCTCTCTGTAGACAAAGATGGTCCCTCTAGCCCAAGAGTGGGTCTAGACATAAACAAGACAATCTAATGTAAATTTCCTTAGATTACAATCAAATAAGAGGGCCTACCTCTTATAGCACTAATCCACTTGATGTTGATGTTGCTTCCTTTCTCCAGCTTCCTTTCATTCCTTTAGTTAAAATATTTGAAAAAAACATGCAAGAAACAATAGTGAACATGATAGCATAAAATCGAATTCAATCTACTGAAAAGGTCAAAGAATTATAAGCTATCAAATGTAATATTACACGCGATAGAGGAAATAAACCATTAGTTGTATTAATATAAACTTCAAAAAGAAATACAACCGGAGCCTTGACATTGTAGGTTCCCTTTGGCATGTTTAGGTTCCAGCACCACTATAAGCATCACGTGATTCACCCTCAAAAAATGGAATTTTAAGGCCTCTTTTCTTTTGCTAAGGCTCTCAATATGGCTCTCAATATTTGCAGATTATTTCAGCCCTTTCATTAGCTAGCTAAGGTTGTAAAATGAGGAGCTTATATAACTTTTATAGAGGTGAAATGGATCCTCTTATGGTGGGATAATCCTTATCCATTTTGGTTTGTTCCATTTTAATAGGGGAAAGGAGCCCAAACAGTCTCCCTCGACTCTATCTTTCTCAACCATTTACTAGACTTTCATTCACGAAGCTTCTATACCTGGAAGCTTAGACTCCATTTTTAAATACTTTCCAAAAGAGGGTCGGCAGAATAGCTCACTTGCATTGTTCATCGCTAGTCCTAGTTTTAGACTCTATAAATCGGCGCAAGGAAGGAACTGAGCATTAGCGCCGACCTTGAAAACTAGGTTGGAAGGAACATTCTTGGGAAATAATGTAAGGAGGAAATGTTCTGCAGATGAAGAGGGATGTAGGGACATGTTCTTCATGGTAGGGAAACATATGAGGGTCACTGTAGAGGTCCTCCAAGATTGAGGAATGGGGAGTACAAGGACAGTGATAAAATTTTGTGTAATTGTTTTCCCTTCACCAAAGTTCCCTACAACCTTGGAGGTGTAAGCCTCTCTAATCAGCTATAATCTCTCACCTTTAGGAACACCTAGCTTATCCAGCTTGTAGAGTAACTCATCCTGGAGATGGTATTCAATGGTTTTGTCACCGTCGTGCACATGACTCTGACTCTATAGTTGTTGAAATACCTCCTTGAAGTCCTCATCCTATGAATATGCCTCTTTATATGTATCATGGGTGAATGGATCCATCTGCATAAGAGTTACCAAAGATGTTATCTTTGGCATGGGTGGCCTTAAAATCATGTCAGTCAACTTGTTTGTGTCTCCCTTATTTTACTTGATCACTAAATGAAATTGTTATAGAAACTCCACCCACTTGTAATTTCTAGTCTGTTGTAGATTACTTTGGGCCTGCAAGTACTATAGTGGTCAGTGATTTGTGTGGATTATTGTCTCCTTTCCCATTAGGTAGTGCTTCCACTTCTTCACAGATTGCACCAGGGCATAGAGCTCCTTTTCATAGGTATGGTAGTTAAGAACTTCCCCATGAAATACTTCAGAATGGTAGCATATATGTCTTCCTCTTTACATCAAGAATGATCTGAAAGCGTACCCACTCATATTTGTCTGGTGCTTGACTAGTCTTCTTATTTACCTCCTAGAAATCCCTTTTTTGACCCTTTCCTCATTGGAAACTCTTCCCACTTGTTGTTATGGTGTGGAGCATTGTTGCTATTGCTGAAATGAGGGTATGAATTTCCTTAGGTATTATGCTACCCTAATGAAACTCTTGGCCTCAGAAACAATATTATGTACCAGCCATTTCATGATGGCCTCCATCTTGAAAGGATCTATCTTCATATCTCCTCCACCTATCACGTACCCCAGATACACCAAATATTGCTATGCAAACTCTCAATTATTGATATTTTCTAGCAGTTTGTGCTTCTCTAATTTCTCTAGCACCTGCAACAAATGAGATATATGCTCCTCCCGGGTAGAATCATATACCAATATATCATCTAAATAGACAATAACAAATGAATCTATAAAATGGTGCAATACATCATTCATTAATCTCATAAACATAGTTGGTGCATTACATAGGACAAATGGCATGACTAACCACTCATGCAAACCTTTCCTAGTTTTGAAGGCAGTCTTCTAGTTATCTTCTTCATTGACACAAACGTGGTGATATCCAAACTATAATTCCAACTTGGTGAAGTACCTTTCTTATTGAAATTGATCTAGCAGATCATCTAGGTAGGGAGTTCATGTTCTTCGGTGTGATTTTTTTCAACGCCCTGTAATTTATACACATCCACCAAGTCTTGTCCTTCGGCACAATGATGATGGGTGACCCACATGGTGATGTACTCGGTTGAATGAAACCTTTTTCCATAAATTGATGCAATTGTTTCTTCACCTCACTTGCTTCTATAACAAGATGTGTATACAACCCAATGGTTTGCAATGGGGAGTCCAGAAATAGCTAAATCTCATGCTCCACTTCCCTCTTAGGTGGTAACGTTTAGGCTCTCAGAACACATCCTTATATGCATATAGAATGATCCAAATTTAAACAAGAATGCAAAAAATTACAGATACAACCATACACATAGAGATGTAGTAGAAATAAAACTTCATTTCATTAATATCGAAGAACTGAAATATGCTTACATACGAAATGAAAATAAACTAGCTCAAGCAATGGTAGCTTATCTCTGAGAAGAGATGTGATAGCTACATGCCTCTTAATTGTATCACAATGAGGCTTGAAGGCCTATTTATTATTGAGAAACAATGGAAAGCCCTAAAAATCCTAAAACCTAACCCTAGGAGATGAAACGCCAAACTATGGGCCCTGTTGGGGTAAGTTGGTACATCAAGTTCCCATGGTTGTAACTTTGGCATATGATCTCCATTTGATGCACATGATACCTCATTAGAAATATCTATCTGAGGACTGCAACTATTAATAATAAATGTTGTGTCAAAAAATCACATTCTCCCCCGTGGTTTTCCCAAAAACAAATGTCGTTTAGGACCTCAAAACAGCTGTAGAAGTTTAGGACCTGAAAATTTGCCAAAAATAGTAAATTGTGCTACAATTAAGGAAACTGAAAAACAGAAAGAAACAATGGTTGGGGTCCAAGTGGAATAGGTGGTTGGACACCAATATCTACTTGGATCATTCCTCCCCCCTTAAGAAGCAATGGTCCCCATTGCGTTGAGTTCCTCCATGAGATGAGGAAACTTCTACTGAACTTGGTCCCTAGTAAGCCATTTACCCTATTGAAGGAGTTGGTTTGTTTTGAAAACTCAATATAGTTGGATCCTTTTCTTTCAGGTGTTCTTGATCTGTGTGCCCATTATCTGACCAGTTGTGCCTTGTTCCAGGCAGTCTGGGTTTTACTTTGTTGGTGTGAGTTGTTCTACAATGTCAGATGTGTCCAACAATGGTGGAAAGTAGGGTCGAAGGCAGTCCACATTAAACACGGGGCGCAGAACAAGGAATGGTGGAGTAATGAGCTCAAAGGCAGTATCCCCTACTTCCTTGGTGATGGTGTATGGCCCATATCGGAGCGGGTGAAGCTTACGGTGGGGCCCAATGAGGCGCTTCTTCTTCAAATGGAACCAAATTTTTTCACACACATGGAACTTGTGGCACCCGATGTTGATCATGTCGCTACTTGTACTTAGAATTGGCTTTGTCCAATATGTCATGGACCTATTGATGGATGTGTTGAATATTCTCAATGAAGTTGTTTGCCTTGCCGGCCTTAGACTAGACATGAGCCGAATCTACCTGAGTAGTTGCAAATGGTATGGCCACATCAATGGGACATAGTGTCTAGAATCCCAAGCCTACCTGAAAAGGGTTGTGGCTAATCGAGCTCTGGAGAGCCCAGTTATAGTTTTTCTGGACATAGGGGAGGCTCTCATCCCATGTTCATTGATGCTTTGATTTGTACATGCAGAGAATGTGTAAGATCATCCTATTGATGACCTTTGTCTGGCCATCATTTTGGGGATGGAAAGTTGTGGACTTAGTGAGCTTGGTGTCCAACATCGACTAGAGATTGGACCAAAATGTACTGAGGAACTTGTTGTCCTAATCTGATATGATAGTCTGTGGGATCCCAAAGTGTACCCACACTCGTTCAAAGAAGGGTTTAACAGTGGCTTTTGTTGTGATATTCTTCTTGCAGGCCACCATAATAGCCATCTTTGAGAATCTATCGACGACCACAAAAACACAGTTGTCTCCATGCTTAGTAGAAGGAATGCCTGACTTGTAATTCATGGAGATGTATTCCCAAGTTCGAATAGGGGTAGGCAATAGAGTATAGAGGCCTTTCATCTCGATGGTCGGTTTGGAAATGGCACATGCGGTGCAGGACCTAGTGTACTTGCTGACATCCTGTCAAAGATTCAGCCAATAGAAGTACTTCCATAGTACTAACACTATTTTCTTGACCCCAAAATGCCTAGTGACCCAGTTGTAATGCGCTTCCCAAATCATATTGACACGCCTTCTTGAAGTAACACAAAGGTGTCCCAAGTGGCATAACAGTGCATCCTGGAGGTGAAAATCTAACACTCATTGACCCTCCAAGAGCTTCTGGTATGTGTGGCCGAATTTTGGGTCACTCTTGTAGAGAAGTGGCCAATTATAAATCTTGTGCCCACAAGACTTGAGCATGGCGGTTAATGCCATGATCGGGGGTCGGTTGAGGTAGTCTACAACATTATTAGTGTTTCCCTTCTTGTACTTGATATTCAAATGGAATTGTTGCAGGTATGTGGGCCACTTTTGATGGTGATCATTCTACAACTTCCCTTGTGTCTTTATGAATTGTAGGGGTCAGTGGTTTGTGTGGATGATTGTTTCCTTCCCCAAAATTTAATTCTTCCATTGTCAGCAAGCATGCACAATGGAATACATCTCTTTGTCATAAGTGGGATACTTCTAGATTGTGTCTAAAAGTGTCTCACTATGATAGGCCATTGGATGCCCCTGTTGAGTAAGGACTACCCCAATAGCATAGCCAGAGGCATATGTCTCGATCTCAAATGGTTGTTGCAAGTCTGGTAATGTAAGCATTAGTGTAGAGCAGAGGCGATGTTTCAACTCTACGAATTTCTTTTATTGAGATTCAGACCAAAAGCATTTTTCTTTTTTTTCCCTTGGTGACTTGACTCAAGGGCCAAGTGATATGAGAGAACCCCAACATGAACCTGTGGTAGAAACTAGCAAGACCCAGAAAGTTGTGAAGCTCTGTTAGAGTGGTTACGATTGGCCAATCCCAAATGACTTGGGTATTGCCTGGATCAACATGCACCATGTGTTCATCAATAATGTATCCCAGATACTGAACCTAGGTCATGCCAAAAGTTCATTTCTTGAAATTGGCACACAGCTTGTGTTGTTGTAATGTTTGGAGAACCTGTTGGATGTGGTGGATGTGATCTTCCCAACTTTGGTTGAAGATTAGGATGTCATCCAAGTATACCACTACAAATGATTTGGTTAATGGTTGCAAGATGTCATCCATCAGCCTCATGAAGGTTACTAGAGAATTCTTCAACCTGAAAGGCATAACCAGCCATTCGAAAAGGCCCTCCTTGGCTTTGAAGGCAGTCTTCCACACATCAGAGGGTTCGACTGGTACCTGGTGATATCCAAAATTCAAGTTGATCTTTGCTGGAATATTTTTCCCCCTTGAGTTGGTCCAGAAGGTCATCAATCTTTGGAATCAAGTACCTATTCCGAATAGTGATCATGTTCAATGCTCAATAGTTAATACAGAGTCTCCAAGTCCCATCCTTCTTTTGTACCAACACAATCAAGCTCCCACAGGGTGATGAACTCGACCAAATGTGACCTTTCTGAAGCAGCTCCTAATTCTAGCTTTCTATTTCATCATTCTCCATAAGAGAGCATCAATAGATTGGTCCATTGAGCAATGACGCACTTGGGGTTAGATCGATGGAGCGCTTGACCTGACAGTGCAGAGGCACCACTGTGGGGGAGGTGAAGATTTCCCCGTACTCCTCCATGACCTTGTCCATCTATTATTGTCATGCGGAGAGGCCTTATCTGGAGGTCGTGGTCACTGTCTTCTTCTTTCCTTGAGGGCATATCATTAGGAAAAAAAAATTCCCAGTTTTGGAAATGAACTTACTACATTGTTTTGTAGTGACCAAAGAGATGGCAGTAGGTCATGCTACCTCCAGTTTCATGTACAACTTATTTCCCAAGGTAACAATAACAGTGTGAGGCCTTACCTCATAGACAGCATGTCACTACCACAAGTATGGTTGGCCTAATAATACATCACAAACATCAAGAGGAGCAACGTCACATAATACCTCATCCGTGAAGGGATTGATGTTGTATGGAAAGCGACATTGTTGGCTGATGCGGAGATCTCGTCCTTAGTGAAGCCACCCGACGGTGTATGGTTTTGGGTGTGATGTGGTCAGTAAGACTAGAAGCATTGATGTTGTATGGAAGGTTGCACTGTTGGCTGATGTGGAGATCTCGTCCCTGGTGAAGCCACCCGATGGTGCACGGTTGTGGGTGTGATGTGGTCGGTAAGCCCAACCACTTCATGACCTCTGCTGAAATGAGGTTATCTTGGCTCCCGCTTTCGATAATGAACTATAGAAGGGAACCCTTTACCTACATCTGGGAGTGGAAGAGGCACTCCTCCTCCAGATCTTCAGGTTCCTCCTTCTGGATCTTCATGGTGACAATGGTGGCATTAAGCTCCACATCGATAATTTTCTTCCCTTTTTCATTCCCTTTGTCAGGTTCTGACTCAGAGTCGGAACATGCATCTGGTTTAGAAGCCTTTAGCTCAACCACTAGTGACTGCTTGGCCTGACACTCACTTGTGTTGTGAGTGGAGCTCTTATGGAACTCACACCACTTTCCTATGTCCTTCTTCAGCTTCGCAGTGTTGTTATTTTCTTGTGGCTTTGGCGGGTTGTCCTGGGCCGCCCCATCTTGGCTTTGTCCCTTGTTCTGCGATTTGGGGGCACCTTTCCTTTGCTTCAGATTCGCAGATCCAATGTCTCGCTTTTTCTGTTTAAGCTTATGTTCGATCTTGACAGTGTATCATATGTCATGTTGAGCAAGGAGATGTCCAGAAACTCCACCTCATCCTGGATTTACCTGTGTAGGCATTCGTGGTACTTGAGTACCAAATGTTTCTCAGAATCCTTGATACCCAACTTCATGTGAAGGGTATGAAAAACATTAGTAAACTCTGGCACGTCTTGGTCCCTTCCCTGGCGCAGCATGGTCCACTTTATTTATTTATCGTCATAGCTCCCGATAGGGTAGTACTGCTCCTTGATGGCATCCTGAAATGAATTCCAAGTGTGTGTGGCTGAAAATATGAAGGTGTACTTTCATCCTTCTACTCACAGTATATTTACCACTAATCCTTGATGTGGGGGGTGGCTTTGAGAAGAGAAAAAGTAATCTTTTCCCAACTGGAAAAATCATGAATAGAAAATATCCTTCTAGCATATTTAACCACTTATCTACAGTGTTTGCATCTATTTGGTCCTCAAATATCGGAATGTAAAAGCTTACTTCTACCTTAAAAGGAGTAGCACCTCTAGAATGGCTACTGGATGTGGATGCATTGTCAATGGGCAACCGTTGAAGGATCTAGGTAAAGCTATCCATCATCACATTCCTTTGTTTCTTGAAGTCCTCCATGAGCAATATCTTGCTCCCTCGTCTTTCTTTTCTTCCCCCATGGGCATCCGTCGAGGTTTGCGAGGGTGATCTTGCAAAGTTTCAACCAAATTGATCCCTAACTCCTTATACCCCAACCTCATTGGGGACATGCAAAGATGGATCGAGAAAAGAGTAGACTACTCTTATACCACTTATCTAAATTTAAATAGGAACGCAACAAATTACAGATATAACCATACACATAGAGATGCGGCAGAAATAAAAATTCATTTCATTAATATCAAAGAACTGAAATAGGCTTACATACAAAATGGAAATAAACTAGCTCAGGTGATGGTAGCTTATCTCTGAGAAGAGATGTGGCAGCTAGATGCCTCTTAAATGTGTTACAATGAGGCTTGAAGGCATATTTCTTATTGATAAACAATGGAAAACCCTAAACATCCAAAATCCTAACCCTAGGAGATGAAATGTCAAATTATGGGACTTGTTGGGGTAAGTTCATACATCAACTTCCTGGTGTCATAACTTTGGAATATGATCTATGATTGATGCACATGATACCTCGTTATAAATATCTATCTGAGAACTGCAACTACTAACAGTGAATATGAAGTTGAAAACTTATATTAGTTGCCAGTGGTTTTTCCAAAAAACGTCGTTTAGGACCTCAAAACGGCTCTAGAAGTTCAATTCCTTAAAAACTACCAAAAATAGTAAACTTTGCTACAATTAAGGAAACTGGAAAACTAAAAGAAACAATGGTGGATATTGGTGGCCACCCACCTATTCCACTTTGTATGGTCGTCAATGTTTCAATGGTTGCAGTGGTTGTCGTCATCGTTGCACTGTTGTGTTTTGGTTATCACCGTTTTCCCATTTTTTCTTCTTCTTCCCCCCCTTAGAATCATCTTGTTTCTCCTTCTACTTCGATCCACTTGCTTGTGCTCTCTTTACGCCTATGTTCTCTAGGCATGGTGATTGTACACAAGCCTCATCCATTGATTTGGGCTTAAACAAAATCACTTTCTCCCACAAATGGCAGTTTAAACCCCCCAAATATTTAGGAGTACATATAGGTTATTTGGAGATACACCCAGCATTATGGCCATCTTTATGAGCTCAGTGGTGTAATCCTACATGCTTTACCCCAACTTTTGCCTAAATTTGTTCTATCAGATCAACTGGTCCTCGATGTACCCCATATGGTAACACTATGATTTAATGAGGGTTATGAATTCCTACCACTTATTCACTGGAAGCTCAACCTCCAACCTTAGTGTCTTTGTGTGGCTCTCCCACAAAGTTAGGGCATGGCCCTCTAATTTCAGTTTTGAAAATGAAATATTTTATTCTTCCTCAATTTGATGGAAACTGAAATGCACTTCCAGTTGTTGCAACTAGTGATTCATCTTTAAAGTGTTGATCTTGTCATGGTATGGCTTGATATTGACCTTTCCTTCTGTTTTAAACAGGGGTTGTGATTGATTTGCAAAAATCGAAGTACGCTAATCTTTTTTGATTTCTTTCTTCAGTTGGTTCTCTATTTCTTCCTGGTCTCCTAATCCCCCTTATGATTTATCCTCTACATTTGAAACCCCATCTTCTCAAAATATCCCAAGCTTATTGTTCAGGGCTACCACGAGGAGATTTACATTATGATTTATATCAATAACTTGTTGTTCTAGTCAAGAAAACCTCTCCTTTTCAAGATAATGAGAGTTATTCATAGATTCATCATCCATGATTAGGGTTTTTCAAATTTAGGCCCAACCAATATAAATCCTCTAAAAATATACGCAATACATAGAAAGAAACATGCTTTGATATCAATACGATCTGTAAATTTTTGTGGATATTCCACTAGAAAGCTCGTCACAATAGATTGCAAAAAATTATATTTAAAATATGAAATTTTGCACTATTATAGTTTTAATAGATTTCTGGATATGTAGATTTAATGTTAAAAGTGAATGCATATGAATTAAAATTATGTAGAGACTAGAGACTGAAAAATAAAAGCTTAGACACACATTTGACACAATATATGTTTGGGAAACCCTTTCAGGAGAAAATCCTAGTTGGAAGGTGAGGTCGCTCCACTCTATTTCTCTAAATGGAAATATGGTTGCGAGTACAAATAAGTATGGCTTATGGCCTGTGGGCTACTATAGTGCACAAATCATATCTATATGTTCTATATCCTACTGCTCTTGGTTTTTTTTTTCTCGCATATGGAACAAATGCACTCGAAAGAATGGAATCCCTTTTCCTCGTAGTGGCCCGATTATAGCACAACTTGATACCCTACTAGTGGTTTGGTTTAAATACCTCAACTCTTAACCAAAGTTACAATATAGACTCTTCTATAGTCTTCTAAATCATAATCACATGGTCAACCCCTTTTCCATGAATAATTTGGGTTGACATGGCATCCCCTCGAATTATGGTGCTGAAAAAAGGAAGGTCAAGATGTAAGTGATATTAATTTCACATACAAACTCTAATTCACGTGATTCTCATGTATTTGGAAAGGTGATCCAGGTGGATGTTGGTGGCTACCCACCTATCCCAGTTGGACCCCCACAATTGTCTCTTTCAGTTTTTCAGTTTCCTTAATTCTGGCACAGTTTACTATCTTTAACAAACAAAAAAAATCAGGTCCTGAACTTTTGGAGTCGTTTTGAGGCCCTAAACGAAGGTTTTTTGGAAACCTAGGAGCAACATGGGTCCTTGGACCGATGTTTCTCTTCCCAAAGTTGTATTCCTCGGATAGATATTTCTATTAAGGTATTGTGTGCGTCAAACAGAGATCGTATGCCAAATTTACGACCCCGAGAAGTTGATGTACCAATTTACCCAAACGGGGCCTACAGTTTCGTGTTTCATCTCCCAGGGTTAGGTTTTTGGATGTTTAGGGTTTTCCATTATTTCTCAACAATCGATAGGCCTTCGAGCCTCACTATAACACAGTTCAGAGGCATGTAGCCGCCACATCTTTTCTCAAAGATAAGCTACCATCGCCCTAGCTGGTTTATTTCCATTTCTGTTTGTAAGCATATTTCAGTATTTTACATTAATGAAATGAAGCATTATTTCTATTGCATCTCTGTATTTATGGTTATATCTATAATTTGTTGCATTCCTGTTTAAATATGGATCAGTGATATCAGAGCAATCTACTCTTTCTCTGTTTTTCTTTGCATGTCCCCAACAAGGTCGGGATATAAGGAGTTAGGGCTTGAACTGGTAGAACCTTTGTAAGACCAGCCCCACAAATCTCGACGGCCTCCCATGGCAGATCAAAATAAAGATGAGGGGGCAAGAGATCCTATCAAAATCTTGCTCGAAGAAGCCCTCGAGCGACAAAGGAATGTGATGATGGAAAACTTTGCCTAGATCCTTCAACAGCCACCCAAAGGCGACACATCGGCTTCCAACAGTTACTCTGGAAAATGGAAATGACACACCCTTTAAGGTACAAGTTAATTTTGAAATCCCCATCTTCGAGGGTCAAATAGACACAGATGTCGTAGATAAATGGTTAAATCTGCTAGAAGGGTATTTTTCTTTTCATGATTTTTCAGTTGGGAAAATATTATTTTCACTCTTCTCAAAGCAACCCCCCACGTCAAGGACAGGTGGGAAACCTACTACAAGCAGAAGGATGAAAGTATGGGCTCACTATTTTCAGCCGCACCCACTTGGAATTCATTCCAAGATGCCATCAAGTAGCAGCATTACCCTTTCAAAAGTTATGAGGACAAATACATAAAGTGGACCATGCTGTAGCAGGGAAGGGACCAATATGTGCCATAGATCACAAATATTTTTCATACCCTTCGCACAAAGTTGGGTATCAAGGATTCTAAACTGCATTTGGTACTTAAATACAGTGTCTGCCTACACAGGTATTTCCAGGACGAGATGGAGTCCCTAAACATCTCCTCACTCAGCACGATGTATCGTACGCTGTCAAGATCGAGCAAAAGTTTAAACAGAAGAAATGAGACTTTGGATTTGCGAATCTTAAGCAAGGGAAAGTCTTCCCCAAATCACAGAAAGGAAAAAGCGAAGATGGGCCAACCCAAGATAACCCGTCGAATCCACAAGAAAAGAACAACACCACGAAGTCAAAGAAGGACATAGGAAAGTGGTGTGAGTTCCATAAGATCCCCACTCATAACACAAGTGAGTGTCGGACCAAGCAATCATTGGTGGCCGAGTTGAAGGCTTCAGAATTAGATGCATGTTCCAACCCTCAGTTAGAACCTAACAAGGGGAATGGCAAAGCAAAGTAGATCATTAACGCGAATCCCAACACCACTGTTGACACCGCTAAGATCAAGAAGAATGAACCCGAAGATCCAGAGGAGGGGGAGCATCTTTTCCACTCACAGATGTGGGTGAAGGGTTCGCCTCTGCAATCAATGTTGACAGTGGGCACGAAAATAACCTCATTTCAGTGGAGTTCATGAAGTGATTAGGACTACCAACCATACCACACCCGCAACCATATAGCATCGGGTGGCTTCACCAAGGCCGGGTCTCAGAGTTCGCCAGCAGTGCTTCCTTCCCTATAGCGTCAAACCCTTCACCGATGAGGTATTGTGTGATGTTGCACCTCCGGATGTTCGTGACGTATTATTAGGTTAGCCATACTTGTGCAGGTGACATGTTGTGTATGAGTTAAGGCCTCACTCTGTTATTATTTCTTTGTGTAATTCATTATAGAGGATACCAGAGGTAGCCCCACCTACCTCCACCTCTTTGATCTTTGCTAAGAAATGCAGCAAGATCATCTACCAGACTAGGAAATTTATTTTCTATCTGGTCCGCTCCCAAAGTAAGGGGAAGATTGTCACCACATCCATGACACCCGCAAAGGGTTCCTCCACGCAGCAGCAGATGGATACGGTCATGAAAGAATATAGGAACATCTTCTCCTCGCCCACAGGGGTGTCATTGCACTGTCAGGTCAAACATTCATTCGATCTGACTCCCAAAGCACCTCTACCCAACAGGTCAATATATCACCGCTCCATTCTGAAAAATGACAAGTACAGGTAGCGACATGATCAACATCGGGTGCGACATAAGTTTCAAGTGGGTGACAAAGTCTGGTTGCATCTATAGAAAGAAAGTCTTACAAGAGCTCGTCAGAAGCTCAAACCACTCCGACATGGTCCTCACACTAGTACCAAGGTTGTGGGAAACAATGCTTTGGAGCATAGCATTACCTCAATCCTTCACTTGCACCGAGTGTTCAATGTGGACCACCCTTGACCATGATCCCCGCCATTACTGCACACAACAGAGGTTACAAAGCATCTCAACAAGGACCAAGTTCAACAAAAGTTTCCTCATCTCATGGAGGAACTCAACGCAATGGGGACAATTGCTTCCTAAGGGGGGAGCAATGATCCAAGTGGATGTTGGTGGCCACCCACCTATCCCACCTAGACCCCCACAATTGTCTCTCTCAGTTTTTCAGTTTCCTTAATTGTAGCACAATTTACTATTTTTAGCAGTTTTTTTGGGTCCTGAACTTCTGGGGCTGTTTTAAGGCCCTAAACGATGTTTTTTAGGAAAACCGGGATAGACCTTTCTAACAAGGTATTGTGCGTATCCAACAGAGATCGTATGCCAAATTTACAACCCCAGGAAGTTGATGTACCAATTTACCCAAACGAGGCCCATAGTTTCGTGTTTCATCTTCTTGGGTTAGGCTTTTGGATGTTTAGGGCTTTCCATTGTTTCTCAACAATAAATAGGCCTTTGATCCTCATTGTAACACATTTTAGAGGCATATAGCCACCACATCTCTTCTCATAGATAAGCTACCATTGCCCTAGATAGTTTATTTCCATTTCTATTTGTAAGCATATTTCAGTATTTTACATTAATGAAATGAAGCATTATTTCTGATGCAACTCTATATTTATGGTTATATCTATAATTTGTTGCGTTATTGTTTAAATCTGGATCAATGGTATCAGAGCGGTCTTCTCTTTCTCTGTTTTTCTTTGCATGTCCCCAATGAGGTCGGGATATAAGGAGTTAGGGCTTGAACTGGTCAAACCTTTGCAAGACCAGCGTCGCAAATCTTGACGACCTCCCAGGGTAGATGAAAAGAAAGATGAGGGGGCAGGAGATCCTATCAAAATCTTGCTTGAAGAATCCCTCAAGTGACAAAGGAACACGATGGTGGAAAACCTTTCCCATATCCTTCAACGCCTACCGAGAGGCGGCACATAGGCTTCGAACAGCTACTCTAGAAAATGGAAATGCCACACCCTTTAAGGTACAAGTTAATTTTGAAATCCCCATCTTCGAGCGTCAAATAGACGTAGATGTCGTAGATAAATGGTTAAATCTGCTAGAAGGGTATTTTTCTTTTCATAATTTTTCCAGTTGGGAAAAGATTGTTTTCGCTCTTCTCAAAGCAGCCCCCCACATAAGGATTGGTGGGATACCTACTGCAAGCAAAAGGATGAAAGTACGAGCTCACTATTTTCAGCCGCACCCACTTGGAATTCATTCTAGGACACCATCAATGAGTAGTATTACCCTTTCAAAAGTTGAGGACAAATACATAAACTAGACCACGCTGCAACAGGGAAGGGACCAAGATGTGCAGAAGTTCACAAATATTTTTCATACCTTTCACACAAAGTTGGGTATCAAGGATTCTAAACTGCATTTGGTACTCAAATACCATAGTTTCCTACACAGGTATATCTAGGATGAGATGGAGCTCCTAAACATCTCATCGCTGAACACGGCATACTGATACGCTGTCAAGATCGAGAAAAAGTTTAAACAAAAGAAGCGAGACTTTGGATCTGTGAATTCGAAGAAAGGGAAAGGCTTCCCCAAATCATAGAACCAAGGAAAAATCCCAGATGGGGCAACCTAAGACAACCCATCAAAGCCACAATAAAATAACAACACCATGAAGTCAAAGAAGGAAGTGAGTTCCATAAGATCCCCACTTATAACACAAGTGAGTGTCAAACCAAGCAATCGCTGGTGGCCGAGTTGAAAGCTTCAGAATCATATTCATGTTCCGACCATGAGTTAGAACATGACAAGGGGAATGGAAAAAGGAAGCAGATCATTGACATGGAGCCTAGCGCCACTATTGCCACCACCAAGATCGAGAAGAATGAACCCGAAGATCTAAAGGAGGGGGAGCATCTTTTCCACTCACAGATGTGGGTGAAGGGTTCGTTGTTGTAATTCATTATTGACAGTGGGAGCCAAAAGAACATCATTTCAGCAAAGGTCATGAAGCAGCTGGGACTACCGACCATACATCACCCGCAACCATATAGCATCGGGTGGCTTCACCAAGGACGAGATCTCCAAGTTTTCCAGTAGTTTCACCTTCCCTACAGCATCAAACCCTTCATAGACAAGTTATTGTGTGATGTTGCACCTCTGGATGTTTGTGATGTATTATTAGGCCAGCATTACTTATGGAGGTGACTTGCTATGTATGAGTCAAGGCCTCGCTCTGTTATTATTTCTTTGTGTAATTCATTATACAATATACCAAAGGTATCCCCACCTACCTCCACCTCTTTGATCTCTGCTAAGAAATGTAGCAAGATCATCTCCCGGACTAGGAAAATTATTTTCTATCTTGTCTGCTCCCAAAGTAAGGGGAAGATCGTCACCACATCTATGACCCCCGCGAAGGGTTCCTCCATGTAGTAGCAGCAGCAGATGGATACGGTCATGAAAGAAGAAAGGAACATCTTCTCCTCACCCACAGGGGTACTGTTGCACTGTCAAGTCAAACATCCGTTCGTTCTCACTCCTAAAGCACCTCTACTCAATGGGTCGATATATCATCGCTCCATTCTGAAAAATGTCAAGTACAAGCAATGACATGGTCAACATCGAGTGCCACACAAGTTTCAAGTGGGCGACCAAGTCTGGTTGCATCTGCAGAAAGAACGCCTTACAAGATCCCATTAGAAGCTCATACCACTCCGACATGGTCCTCACACCAGTACCAAGGTTGTGGGAAACAATGCTTTGGAGCAGAGCATTCCCCCATTCCTTCACTTGCACTGAGTGTTCAATGTGGATCATCCTCGACCATGCTCCCCACCATTACTAGACACAATAGAGGTTGTAGAACACCTCAACAGGGACCAAGTTCAATAGAAGTTTCCTCATCTCATGGAGGAACTCAACGCAATGGGGAACATTGCTTCCTAAGTGGCGAAGGAATGATCCAGGTGGATGCTGGTGGCCACCCACCTACCCCACATGGACCCCACAATTGTCTCTTTTAATTTTTCAATCTCCTTAATTCTAGCACAGTTTATTATTTTTAGCAAATTTTGTTCAGGTCCTGAACTTCTTGATCCGTTTTAGGGCCCTAAATGACATTTTTTGGGAAAACTGGGAGCAACATGGGGCCACTATTTGATGTTTCTCTTCCCAAAGTTGTAGTCCTCAGATAGACATTTCTAACGAGGTATTATGTGCATCAAATGGAGATCGTATGCCAAAGTTACGACCCTGGGAAGTTGATGTACCAATTTACTCAAAGGCCCACAGTTTGGCATTTCATCTTCTATGGTTATGTTTTTGGATGTTTAAGGTTTTCCATTATTTCTCAATAATAAATAGGCCTTTGAGCCTCATTGTAACATAGTTCAAAGGCATGTAGTCGCCACATATTTTCTCAAAGATAAGCTACCATCACCCCAGCTGGTTTATTTCCATTTATGTTTGTAAGCATATTTCAGTATTTTACGTTAATGAAATGAAGCATTATTCCTATTGCATCTCTATATTTATGGTTATATCCGTAATTTGTTACATGTCGGGTCGTGTTATATTCTTTCCACGACTAACCCACATAGTTATCCGGGGGGTTAGAAGGGGGGCGGAGCCCCCCCTTCATTACGTCGATTGTGTAGTGGGGGGAGTCACAAGGGGTTTGAGGGGTGCAGGTAACCCCACTCTTTGGGGTCTAGGGCAGTGCCCCGAGAAATTTTGGTTTTTGACCCTATATTAGGTTGGGCGGACCTACCTATGGTTTTGTGCATGTTTTTCACACATGGTTTTGGACGCGATGGTTTTCGGTCCATGGTATTGGATGCTTCAGCATGTATAAATATGTATTGTAACATTGAAAGGAAAATAATGAAAAATCAAGCTAGTAATCCCGGTTTTGGGATCCAGAGGAAATTTGTGTATATGTGTTTTATGTGTTATGCTCTCGCATTGTTTATTTCTTGCGTTTTAGAATTCGTACGCAGCTAATTTTTGTACGAGGTTAAAACATACATTTGGTATCAGAGTTGTTTTGGCTTCAAGGGGACGCCTTTGTTGTTGAGGGGCTTCACTCGAACCTGTGGTAGACCCTATTCAGTGGGAGATCTGCAGGATCGATTCTGGTAGTGAAATAAGATGGCAAGCAGTGGAAAGATAGAGATCGAGAAATTTAATGGTCAGAGTTTTGATTTGTGGAAACTCAAGATGGAGGATCTATTGGTGGATAAAGATCAGTGGATTACGGTAGATTTGGGTACTAAACCAACGGTAGTGTCCGATGAAGAATGGAAGAAGTTGGATCAGAAAGCAAAGAGCACAATACGATTGTGTGTCTTAGATCCAGTATTGTTGAATGTATCAGGGGAAGCTACAATGAAGGCTTTGTGGGACAAGTTAGGGACTTTGTACCAATCTAAGTTTCTGGTGAATAAACTGTTCCTACGGAAAAATCTATATAACCTGAGGATGAAAGATGGAGACATGGTGAAAGAGCATCTGAATACGTTTAATATTGTGGTAAGTCAGTTATTGTCTATTGATATCAAAATTTTAGATGAAGATAAGTGCATTAGTTTGTTGTGTTCTCTACCAGATTTGTGGGATAGTCTGGTTATTGCAATAGGTAGCAATGCAATTGCCTTGTAGTTTGATGAAATAGTCTCATCCTTGCTGGCAGAGGAGATGAGACGGAAAAATATGGAGAGCCAGAATGGTGATGCCTTGTCTATATGAGGATGGTCCCAGAACAGAAACAAGAATAACTCATTGAGTGGGAGATCTAAATCTCTAGGAAAACCTGTAAAGGTGGTGTGCTGGAAATGCGGAAAGGAAGGGCACTACAAAAGGGACTATAAATCTAAAGCTCCTAACAAAGGAAAGGGATCTGATGATGCTCCTTTGCAGAGGCGAAAACCACCTCAGATGAAGGTGGGGATGTGTACTTGGCTTCTTCAAGTACACATGTAGATCATGAGGCATGGTTGATTGACTCAGGTGCATCCTTTCACTTCACTCCCCATAGAGAGTGGTTTTTCGAGTATGAGAAATACGATGGTGGTGATGTCTTCTTAGGGGATGAGAGGAAGGCTAAAATCATTGGTCGCAGAAAAGTAAAGTTGAAGTTGCAAGGTGGAAGGGTTAGAATACTTCTGGGTGTTCTACATATTCCTGCATTGGCCAGAAATCTAATTTCTGTAAGCAAGCTAGATGATGCAGGTGTAAAAATAGTGTTCGATAAGGATACTTGCAAGATGGTTCTGGGAGCACTGGTATTGATGCGGGGAGTTCGGATTGGATCTTTGTACAAGCTGCAAGGTAGCACTATTGTTGATGGGTGCAATAGTTTTGTGGTTCCTGAAAGTGGAGCAGAAAATCTAGTGGTCTCTGGAGAGAAGACCATGTTGTGGCATCAAAGGCTTGGACATATTTGAGAGAAGGGCCTTCGAATACTTCATGGTAAAGGTATGGTAGAAGGTATGAGTAATAGCTCTCTAGATTTTGATTTCTACGAAAATTGTGTATATGGGAAGAAGAATCGGGTGAGTTTCCCCTCTGGTGGTATGAGGACAAAACAAATATTAGAGCTTGTGCAAAGTGATGTGTTTGGACCTGTGAAAGTTCCATCACTGGGTAAGTCTGTGTACTATGTATCATTTATAGATGACTTCTCAACGAATACATGGATATATTTCCTTAAGAAGAAATCTGAAGCCTTTGACAGATTTAAAGAATTTAAGGCTCTGGTGGAAAATCAAACAGAGAAGAAGATAAAGGTGCTGAGGACAGATAATGGTGGGGAATTCTGCAACAAGGAATTTGAAGAATTTTGTAAGAAGTGTGGTATAGCACGGCAGAAGACTACTCCATATACACCTCAGAAAAATGGATTCGCAGAAAGAATGAACAAGACGTTGATGGAAAGGGCAA
>APFE030765771.1:64835-103498 GCA_000404065.3 Pinus taeda
TTGTAACATTGAAAGGAATATAATGAAAAATCAAGCTAGTAGTCCCGGTTTTGGGATCCAGTGGGAAATCTCTGTGTATATGTGTTTTATATGTTATGCTCTCGCATGTTTATTTTTCTGTGATTTAGAATTCGTATGCAGGTAATTTCTGTACGGGGTTAAAACCTACAAAAGCAGCCCCCCATGTCAAGGACTAGTGGGAAATATAATGCGAGCAAAAGGATGAAATTATGGGCTCACTTTTTTAGCCACACCCACTTGGAATTCATTACAGGACGCCATCAAGGAGCAGTATTACCCTGTCAAAATCTATGAGGACAAATACATAATGTGGACCATGCTGTGGTACGGAAGGGACCAAGATGTGTTGGAGTTCACAAATATTTTTCATACCTTTCGCACAAAGTTCGGTATCAAGGATTCTGAGCTGCATTTGGTACTCAAATATCGTGGTTTCCTACACAGGTATATCTAGGATGAGATGGAGTTCCTGAACATCTCCTCACTTGGCATGGTGTACCGATACGTTGTCAAGATCAAGAAAAAGTTTAAAAAGAAGAAGCGAGACTTTGGATCTTTGAATCTGAAGCAAGGGAAATGCTTCCCCAAATCGCACAACCAAGGACAAAGCCAAGACAAGGCAACCCAAGACAACCCATCGAAGCCACAAGAAAAGAACAATGCCACGAAGTCAAAGAAGGACACAGGAAAGTGGTGTGAGTTCCATAAGAGACCCACTCATAACACAAGTGAGTGTCGGACCAAGCAATCACTAGTGGCCGGGTTAAAGGCTTCTGAACTAGATGCATGTTCCGACCCTGAGTCAGAAACCGACAAGGGGAGTGGCAAAGGGAAGTAGATCATTGACGCGGAGCCCAGTACCATTGTTGCCACCACCAAGATCCAGAAGAATGAACCCAAGATCCAGAAGAATGAACCCGAAGATCCAGAGGAGGGGGGTATCTTTTCCACTCACATTTGTGGGTGAAGGGTTCACGATTGCAATTCATTGTTGACAGTGGAAGCCAAAAGAACCTCATTTCAGCAGAGATCATGAAGCAGCTGGGACTACCAACCATACCACACCCACAACCATATAGCATCGGGTGGCTTCACCAAGGACGAGATCTCCGAGTTCGCCAGTAGTGTCGCCTTCACTACAGCATCAAACCCTTCACAGCCAAGGTATTGTGTGATGTTGCATCTCTGGATGTTTGTGATGTATTATTAGGCCATCCATACTTGTGGAGGCGACATGTTGTGTATGATTCAAGGCCTCCCTTTGTTATTATTTCTTTATGTAATTCATTATACAGGATACCAAAGGTAGCCACATCTACTACCACCTCTTTGATCTCTACTAAGAAATGCAGCAAGATCATCTCCCAGACTAGGAAATTTATTTTTTGTCTGGTTTGCTCCCAAAGCAAGGGGAAGATTGTCGCCACATCCATTACCCCCGTGAAGGGTTCCTCCACGTAGCAGAAGCAGCAGCATATGGATATATTCATGAAAGAATACAAGAACATCTTCTCCTCACCCATAGGGGTACCATTGCACTGTCAAGTCAAACATTCATTCGATCTGACTCCCAGAGCACCTCTACCCAATGGGTCGATATATCACCACTCCATTCTGAAAAATGACAAGTACAAGTAGCGACATGATCAACATCGGGTGCCACACAAGTTTCAAGTGGGCAACAAAGTTTGGTTGCATGTGCAAAAAGAATACCTTACAAGATCCCATCAAAAGGTTAGACCATTCCGACATGGTCCTCACACCAGTACCAAGGTTGTGGGAAACAATGCTTTGGAGCACAACATTCCCCCATTCCTTCGCTTGCACTGAATTTTCAATGTGGACTGCCCTCGACCATGCTCCCCACCATTACTAGACACAGGAGAGGTTCTAGAACACCTCAACAGGAACCAAGTTCAACAGAAGTTTCCTCATCTCATGAAGGAACTCAACGTAATGGGGACCATTGCTTCTTAAGGGGGGAGGAATGATCCAAGTGGATGTTGGTGGCCACCCACCTATCCCACTTAGACCCTCACAATTGTCTATTTCACTTTTTCAGTTTCCTTAATTCTAGCACAGTTTACTATTTTTAGCAAAAAAAATTCGGGTCCTAAACTTCCGGAGCCGTTTTGAGGCTCTCAACGATGTTTTTTGGGAAAACTAGGAGCAACATGGTTCCATTGACCAATATTTTTATTTGCAAAGTTGTATTCCTCGGATATATATTTTTAAAAAGGTATTGTGCGCTTCAAACGGAGATCGTATGCCAAAGTTACCACCCCAGGAAGTTGATGTACCAATTTACCCAAATGGGGCCCACAGTTTGGCGTTTCATCTTCTAGGGTTAGATTTTTGGATGTTTAGGGTTTTCCATTGTTTCTCAACAATAAATAGGCCTTTGAGCCTCATTGTAACACAGTTCAGAGGCATGTAGCCGCCACATCTCTTCTCAGAGATAAGTTACCATTGCCCTAGCTGGTTCATTTCCATTTCTGTTTGTAAGCATATTTCAGTGTTTACATTAATGAAATGAAGCATTATTTTTGTTGCATCTCTGTATTTATGGTTATATCTGTAATTTTTTATGTTCCTTTTTAAATCCGGATCAAAAGGTCTCCATGTATGACACCATTTGACACGTCAAAATTCTCTGGGAAAGTTTTAGACCATGTTTTGCCAAACTGGGTCCCATCGATAAAAATGGTGTTATGAGTTGATTCCTCCACTTTTTCCACTCTCAAAGGATCAAGATGGATTGAAAACAATATAATGATTCAATCCAAATCACACCTCCCCATTTTGAGAATATTTTGGTCCTCGGAAGATTCTACTGAATGAGGTGAGGAAATTTTTCCTCAGCCTTCTCTTTGGTGTACCATTTAGCTTTTCTATGAAGTTTCCCTTTAAACCCAATATGCCAAAGGTCGTGTTGCCTGTCATGTAGTTCAAGAGGTATTTTGCAAAATTGTATCTTTTATCAACTCTGTCTAAGCATCTGATCCCAAATATTCCACAAAATGTAAGACATATTCCTCTTCCTAATCTAGCATGGAAGGCTCATAGAGTTTCAAATTTTCTACATTTACGAGTGAATGTGCATATATGGTGGTAAAAGGAGTTGATAGGCATTACCACCCAAATTTTCCAGCATCTTGAAAGTTCCATACCTCAAAGCCTTGATTTCCTTACCAAGCCTCTATAATAGCTTCTCCTTGTTCAACTATAGCCATACTCTGTCTCCCGTCTTGAACATTTTCTCTGTTCTATATTGATCATGTCTAGCCTTATATTTTTCATGTGACTTTTGTCATGTCCCTTGTACATGTAGACGGATCTACCTTAACTTTTATACAAAAATTTCATCCCTCAAGGAGTTTCATGTAGTATCTTCCCTCACTCCTCCTTGCTGCCCATATGCAATTTCAAAAAGTGAAGGCGGTAAATATCTAAAACATGTATCAAATGGGTACTTTCCTATAGAAGTGTGGACTGCTTTATTGTAATAATGTTGTATATATACCAATTTTTTGTCCTAGGTCTTTGGATGCTTCTAGCTGTATCCCCTCAAAAGTAGCACCAAATTCCTATTGACGACTTATGTCTTCTCATTTGTTTGTGGATGGAATGATGTAGATATCTTCAACTTCATGTCTATCTTCTCCCACATTATAGTCTAGGATGCATTGAAAAATTTTGTGTCCCTTACCGAGATGATGCTCCTTGGTATCCTAAAGTGCAGCCAGACCTGTCCAATGAACAAGTTTGTTGCTTCTTTCCCATTGATGGTATTTTTATAGGGCATCAAAACACACATCTTGAACCTGTCAACTATGACAAACTAGTAGTCATGTCCCTTCCTGGTTGTTGGTAAACCTCCCACAAAGTCCATGGAAATCCTTTCCCAAGGACGAGTGGGTACTGGTAAGGGATCATATAGACCTTATTTCCTATTGCTAGGCATGTTGGTATTATAAATCATGCATCCGCTTATGAACCTAGCTACTTTCTCTTGCATCTTAGGCAAATACACATACTTATGTAGGTTGGTCGCAGTCTTCCCTATACCAAAGTGCCTTGCAACCTTGGAGGTGTGAGCCTCTCTAATCAGTTGCAATCTCTCACCTTTAGGAAAACATAGCTTATTTGGCCTATAGAGTAACTCATCCCAAAGATGGTAGTCAAATGTGTTGTCATCATCGTGCACATGAATTTGACTCTATAACTATTGAAACACCTATTTGAAGTCCTCATAATCTAAATATGCATCTTTGTATGGATCATGAGTGAATGGCTCCACATGCATAAGAGTTCCCAAAGTTGAGACATTTGGTGTGTGTGGCCTTGAAATCATATCGACCAACTTGTTTATGATGTCCCTCTTGTACTTGATCACCAAATGAAACTTTTGTAGAGACCCCACCCAATTGTAGTGCCTGATATATTGTAGCTTAATATATGCCTGCAATTACTGTAGCAGCTAGTGAGCTGTGTGGATTACTATCTCCTTTCCCATCAGATAGTGCTTCCACTTCTTTACAACATTCACTAGGGTATATGTCTCCTTGTCATAGGTAGCATAGTTAAGAACTACTCCATGAAATAATTTAGAATGGTAGCATACAAGCCTTCATCCATGCATCAAGACCGCTTCCATAACACACCCACTCGCATCTTTCTCCCCTTCAAAGGGTCACTACAAGTTTGGTAATGCCAAAATTGGTGTTTGAATAATATTCTCCTTTAGCTCCTAAAAACCTCTCTATTGACCCTTTCCCCACTGGAAACTCTTGCCACTTGTTGTTATGGCATGGAGGAGTGATGATACCAATCAAAATGAGGCTATGAATTTCCTCAAGTACTGTTCTACCCCAATGAAACTCCTGTCCTCAAAAACATTAGTAGGTACCATCTATTAGCATGCCTCAATGTCCCAAGGTTGAGAAAGGAAGCCAAGGAGGTAAACTCAAACCAATCTTTAGACTTTACAGCTAGCCCTACCAAATCAAAGAGGGCTCTCTCGAAGGTTTCTCAGCCAATTAAAATGAATATAGAGGGAATTCATATGTTAGGCTAGATATTAAGCGCAAGGGTATTTGATTTTATGGTTTGTTGGATGAATCTCATAGATCAAGGAACTAGGCTAAGGTTTCTAATGATAAATTACAAAGATATAATGGTGCAAGGTCGGCATGATCAGTGACAGAAATAGGTTGTCGAGGTGGTGTAGAGATGAAAAGATATAAGATCAGAATGAGCATGTAACCACGAATTCATCAATCAAGAACAAAGAACACAAGCATGAAAATCTCAACAAAACAGAGCATATAACCTATGATTCTATTTCAATCTCATGAGATTATCACAAGACAAGCATAGAGATACTAGGAAAATAAATATTAGAGAAAACGTTGTCACATAAACATACCACAAGAATCCCAAAATAATAGTTGCAACTATCTGTTATATTACTGCAAAATGTACACTATCTCCAAAGTTATGATTCACAAAACATCTAACCTCTCTCAGAGTCGGAAATCTACTTATTTATAGAGAAATATCTCTATACATAATCTTTCCACCTAGACCTGATTTAATCCATTGTTCTAGAGACTTGTTCCTATATTATTAATAAAACTTTGAGACTTCAACGGGATTTCTGTTACAACAGAGTATGAATAAAAATGGGATTAGTATGGAACATTACAATAATTAATAATATGGCATTGTATTGGTGGAAAATCTAACATCTGGATCTTCAATTTTGTTGTGTTATTTGCGTTCTGAAAATTTCATTACTGTGTCATTGTGTTTTGGCCTCGTTTTCTTGTTGTCTCTTTAATGACCATGCAACTGAAGAAACGTCGAAAACAATCTTATTGTCTCACGAAGTGGAAGCATTCATTGATCTGGATTGTCTGATCTAGGTCAATCAAATCTAAGTCGTTGATCCTTATTGTGATCGCATCTAGGACAGGCATGTGCCATATCACAATCGCAATATAGAAAGGGCCCTTTACACTAATTTTTCATGTTTTACAAAAAAGTTAGAATTTAAAAATGGTGATATATAACATATCACATCAAAAGGAAATCACACATCGCCATCTTCGAGAGAGAAGGGGTTTAGCGATTTTTTCGGAGGGGGGTATGAGTGGTATATAGTATTGAGAAGGGGGGGGTGTGAAATGATGAGGGGAGGACACGTAGAGGTAGGGAAACCACTTTTCGGACAACCCCCCCTGTTACCGATAAAAGGAAACATGGCGAGTGGGGGGGGGAAGGCATGGGAGTCGTCCGTTGGAAAGTAGATGGTGATCGGGAGTGGGGATATTTGGTAGGTTAACCATACATGAACCCGACAACACATAACAATATATTGCATAAAATATCGCATTCGTTGGGACTTTCTCACATCGGCGGGAAGTGTTAACCATAGAGTCGGACCCGAAGCTACAAAAAATTGCAACATAAAAATATCGCATCCGGAGGGGTCTTACCACATCACAATCACAACTAGGATAAGGACCTTACGGGGGAGGGACTTAAGATTGATGTGGTCCCTGATTAATATCGCAATCGGTAGGGGAGACTATATCACAATCGGCGGAAGGGGAAGGGTTCTGCGATATCACAATCACAATAGGGAAGGGGATACGGGTGACTAGTTGTATCAACTTTATGTGATATGCGATAGCGGGATCGTGCGATATGGCAATGTGTGGCCTGCGAGTCCCAACTTCTTAAAAAGGGACTTCGGTAATGGTTTTTAAGTGTTAAATAGAATGTGGTTAGAGTTAATATTAAATGGGATTTTGGCTAGAGTCGAAATATTATCAAAGCATGGACTTTGGGATAAGGCTAGAGTTAAATGGAATGCGGATAATGGATTTCGGCTAGAGTTTGAGAGTGAGTTTTTTCCAAGGGAAAATGGGTTTTGACTTAGGATTTAAGGATCTTCTCCAGGAAAAATGGGTTTTAGATGGAATGAGGGTATTTATGAGGGAATATTGAGGGAGGTATATGGAGTATGAATGAGGATGTTAAAACAAGCTGAAATCTCCTTTAACACATTTTTTCCCTTAATTACTACTCCCATAATGATTGACCATAAGTGATGTCATGACTCTTTTTGACCATTTTGATGACTTGAACATGAAAAGTAGGGAGTAGTAACATACCCATACATACTAACCAGTGACCAAATTTTTATTTGAAAACCTATTGAAACTATAAAAATTTGATTGAGGGCCCTATCAAAACTATGAAAGAGTACATTTGATCACTGGTGACTGGCAGGACTGGTAGATACTAACACCACCCATTTGATGATGGCCTCCATCTTGGTAAGATCTATCTTCCACTTTCCTCCACCTGTGACATATCCTAGGATACACCATAGATTGTTGTGCAAACTCACACTTTTTGAGAGTTGCTAGTAATTGGTGCTTCTTTAATGTCTCTAGCACCTACATCAAATGAGAGATGTGTTCCTCCCAAATAGCATGGTATACTAGTATATCATCTAAATAAATGATAACAAATGAATCTATAAAATGGTGTGGTACATCATTCATTAATCTAATAAACATAGTTCGTTGATTACATAGGACAAATGGCATGAATAACCACTCATACAAACATTTCCTCGTTTTGAAGGTGGTTTTCTAGGTATCTTTTTATTTGACTCAAACCTGGTGATGTCCATACTTTAAGTCAAGCTTGGTGAATTACTTTTCTTTCTGCAATTGATCTTGCAGATCATTTATCCTGGGTAGGGATTACCTATTCTTCAGCATGATTTTGTTCCATTCCCTATAATGTATGTGCATCTACCAATTCTATTCCTTCATTAGCACAATGATGATGGATGAACCACATGGTGATGTAGTCATTCAAATGACACCATGTTCCAACAGTTGTTGCAATTGTTTCTTCACCTTGCTTATATAACAAATTTCATGTACATCCTAATGTATGGCAATGGGGAGTCTAGTATTAGCTCAATCTCATGCTCCACTTCCCTCTTAGGTGGTACCCTTTAGGATCCCAAAACACATCCTTATATGCATCTAGGAACTCTTCCAGTTGTTTTTGTTTTCTTAGTACATCCCTCCAAGGATGCCTTGCCTCTTACTAACTCTTCTACAAACTAATTTACTCTTAAGAATAATAAAACATACTTATTGATGGAACTGATCAATTTTTTGGCTTAGGTGGAACTTACAACGAAATTTTTGACTTGTCTTTATGTGCATTGATGATGAGAAATTTTCCATCCGTGACGAGCCAACATTAGTGGGCTCTCTGCATGAATGTTTCATCTTTCATATACATGTATGGAATCCCAAACACGACTCCACATGAATCAAGGGGTACCACATCTAGTTCTACTTTATAAATAAAATCAACACTCATGGAAAATCTAATTTTGCATTGTTTTGTTACCTTCATCTCTACATCCTCTTTTACCAATCCTATTGGATATGGGTTTGGATGATCCCAAAATTCCAAACCCAACATCTTGACCAACTTTTATGAAATGAGTTTCGCCTGCTATCCTGAGTCAAATAGAGCATAAATCTTTGTCTTCTTAACCTATATCTTTATATGGAAGAGTTCGGTCATTTATTTCTCTTCCTATTGTTTAAGGCTAATCAAGTTCACCTCCTTATGCACTGATGTATAAATGATCTTCTCATACACATCCGAACTACTTTCAACTTGGTTGTTTGAATCAGTTGCCATGAGATTCTTCTTCTTATTGTCTTTCTTTTTGTTCTTTATGTTTATCTCTGGATGCAACTTCCATTACTTCTCCTTTGTATGACCATCAATGTTCCATTGGTTGTTGTGGTTGTTGGGATATTTTCACTGGTGTGTTGTGGCTATTGTATTTTAATCTTTCCCCCTTTTTTATTCTTCTTCCCCTCCTTAGAAGTTTCTTGTTTCTCCTTCTGCTTTGATCCACTTGATTGTGCTCTCTTCAGTATTATGTTCTCCAGGGATTTTGCTTGTACACAAGCCTCATCCATGTATTTGGGCTTGAACAGCATCACTTGATCTCGTATATGCTAGTGTAGACCCCCCAAATGCTTGACGAGTACATTTGGGTTCTTTGAGTAGATACCCAACATTATGGCCATATTTCTAAACTCTGTGGTGTACCCTTGCATGCTTTTTCCCAGCTCTTTCCCCAAGTAATGCCATCGGATCAACTAATTCAACTTCATAGCATTGATCTCATCATGGTACATCTTGATATCAACCTTTTATTCCATTTTAAATAGGGTCTGTGATTGATTCGCGGCACTCAAACTGGGTTGATCCTCTTTGGGTTCTTTCTTCGGCTACTTCTTCATTTATTACCAATCTCCTCATCCTCCTTTTGATTTATCCCTTTCATTTGAACCCCTATGTTCTCCAAATATCCAAAGATTATTACTCGAGGCCACCATGAGGAGATTTAATTTATGATTTATATCAAGAATTTGTTGTTCCAGCTGTGAAAACCTCTCCTCTTCAAGATCATGAGGGTTATTCATAGATTCGTTGGACATGATTAGGGTTTTGTGACTTTTGGCCCAGTCGATCTAGATCCCTTGAAAATATCGAAAATACACTTAGAGAAATCTACTATGATACCAATATGATCCGTAAATTGGCATCGATACTCCACAAGACAGTTCATCACAATAGATCTAATAAAATGATATTTAAAATCTAAAATTCTACACTATTACTGTTTTATTAGATTTCTAGATATGTGATTTACTGTTAATAGTGCATGCATGTGAATTAAAATTATGTAGAAAATAAAGAACGGAAAAATAAAATCTCAAACACATATTCCACACAATATATGCTCAAGGAAACCCTTTTAGGAGAAAAACCCAGTTGGAAGGTGAGGTCACTTCGCTCTCTTTCTCTTAAGGGAAATATGGTTGTGAGTACAAAGAAGTATGGCATGTGTCATGTGGGATGCTATAGTACACAAAGCCTCTCTATGTGCTCTATCTCCTATCCCTCTTGTCTATTTTTTTGCTCAATTATGGAACAAATGCACTCGAAAGAATGGAATCCCTTTTCCTCTTAATGGCCCAGTTATAACACAGTTTGATAGCCTACTAGTGGTTAGCTTTGATTACCTCAAATATTAACCATATTTATAATACATACACTTTTGGAGTCTTCTATATCATAATCACATGGCTAGCCCCGTTTCCATCAATAATGAGGATTGACATGCATCCTCTTGAATTATGGTGGTGAAAATAGGAAGGTTAAATTTTTAGTGGCATAAATTTTGCATATGGTCTCTGATTGGTGTGATTGTTGTGCCATTAGAAAGGTATGTGTGTGTAGAATAGGAAAAAAAGGTGTGGCGCTAAAGTGGCAAATTTTCACACCCAAAAAACATTTTGATGCCTCAAAACACTATCAGAAGGTTTCAGACATTGTTTTGCTAAAATAAGTATCACCAGTAAAAACGGTCCTAGGAGATGATTCCTCCACTTTTTCCACTCTGAAAGCATCGATATGGATGACAAATAATATAATGATCCAATCCATAATTAAAAAACTCGAGTGTTCTAACCCTTCCATCCTTATGCACTAACCTAACTCTTCCATGTTTTATGATTCTATTCATCAAATAATATATTAAAAAAAACCAACTCTATTGTATTTTTCATATTCACGAAACAACTCCCTGTGAGAAGTCGTATGAAAAGAAACACCTAATTTTATCAACCATACATCATGATCTGAATGTGTGGTTGTAGAATCCAACTATGCATTCACTACTTCCTTTGAGTAGGTTTTCTCCTATATGGAATAAACATCATTATATTGCTTCCTTCATTAACACTTTTAGATCTACGATCCTTCTTATAATGTCTAGCTTTACGATATTTACAACATTTCCTTAAAAAGTTTTCTGGAGATTTAGATCTTCCTTCAAAAAATACTTTTTTATTTATATCTTGGGAATCACCTATTATAGATAAAACATATGTGCTCTAACTATCCATGGTTTTCGATATAATTTATTTTTATAGTAGAGATGCGACCATATCATCAAACTCTAATGTTGTTACATTTCTCCCAATAGCTATAACTAGACCATCCCATGAATCTAATAAAGAACACAATAAATTAATACACTTGTCTTCATCAAAGAAATTAATTTTGACAATAGTTTACTTTCCACAATGTGAAAGACATATGTATGCTCTATCACAGAGTCTCTATTGTTCATCCTTTGGGGATACAACTTCTTTTGAGGGAAAATTTTGTTGAATAGGGACTAGAATAATACAAGGTCCATAATCTATTACATAATGTATTTCTTGTCGATTCTCCTAGGACATTCAATAACGTTAAATTTAAAAGACATAATAGGATTACACTCTTTTTCTTTTTATCCAACTCATTCAATCTACTTTACCATACCCATAGGTGCAATACTAAGATCCGCGATGATCCTTTGTTATTTATCAATAAGAAATTCCTCCATCTTAAGCTTCCATGGTTCAAAGCTTTGACCATTAAATTTCTCAATGTTGATTCTAGAACTACTTTCCATTCCATTTTAAAACAAGAATTACCACCAAAGGGCTCTCGCTGAAACCACATTTATCATAGACCCAAGATAAACTTGATCTATCAAAAAACAAGTCAAACCCTTACCAATAAAAGTGTCCCCCCCAGACAATAATCTCAAACTAATACCAAATGTAAGTTTTCAACCTTTGAAGTGACACAATGCATATAGATTCATTAAGGAAAATAAAAATAACAACAATGGCATACACATGGTACACAAAAATTTACCCTAGAAATGCTTAATTGGGAAAATCTACAAAACTTAGAGTCGCGCCTCTTTATTCTTCATGGTATAAAATTGACAATACATAATGAAATATTTAGGCATTAAATAGAATCCAAAAACCTAATCTATTATCCTTGATTAGAAACACTAATCTCGTACCAAATCTTTGATTACAATAGATCAAAAAATTGTTTTCCAAAAACAATTAAAATAAATAAACAAAAAATAACCTAAAAATAACTATGCAAAAAATATAACACATTCCCAACACACAAGATCAATTTTGAAACAAAATAACTTGCTTTATATTATAACTAGAATAATCATGTTGAATATTTTAACTATGATTACTCGTGGATGAGAGTATATTGGTGATACTTATGCTAGGGAGCACTCCTAAGTGGGATTTTTCCATTAGAGTTTGTGTTGTTAATGTCACGAATTTAGATGGCTCGATACTCACCTTGATTAAAAAAAATCTCTAGAATGAGGCACGTTCACATACTTAATTGAATAGAGAATATATGTTCCTTTAAGACCCCTTCACTAGAGAGATAACTCTCCTTACATTATGATGTTGAAATACTAGGCTTTTTAGTTTGGTGGGAAGCGAATTTTTCAATGGATGTTTCTCTCTCTGAGATTTACCAAATTTGATTTTCAGATGAGGATCCATTGGCATAAATCATGACAGTTAAACAAATTGACAGAATGAGATTCGGTCATAACATCTGAAATTCCACCCTGTCAGTAAGAAGTCAAAGTTTTACTTGACATGAAAAATACAATAAACAAGGACCATGTTTTCCAAGATGGTTGTTTAATACATTATCTTTGGGTTTGTTTACTTCCAAATACTTTTACTTCTTCACTCTAGATAGACATGAAAGTGTGTGCAAGTGAAGCTTTAAAGCACCTTATCATAAGAGAAAATGTAGCATTTCACTATGTTCCATACATGTTAGATGCCAAAATCTACAATCTACATATGATAGGTCTATATCAGTTCAAAAATTAGTAAAGTTCGTATTAATACAATTGTTTTAGGTCAAGAATGTAGACCTATCAAATGGAAGATATGTTGTCACTAAAATTGTGCAACACAGATTAGCCAATTCATTCAATTTTTTCGTTTTTTTTAAGAACTAGGTTGATCCTAAGCTAGGGTCATTCTATGTATTGAATGGAAGAATAATATGTTGAATTATGGGTGTGACATTTTCAAAGCATGAAAACTTTTTTGGATATATTTTATCTCCCAATTGACACCCGCCCTCAAGCCCTCCCCGTAATATGTGAACCTCGAACCTAATCAGAGTTAGACCCCATACAAATCAAGTAGTCTACATTTCGTGGATCTCAAACCCTTCATGATTATGTTTGTCTTTACAAAGAGGGGTCATAGAAATTCCAAACACCAGCAAACAAGGTATGTTTAGACTTGAGTAAGTCTATGTCTTAAAAAGTGCAAAACATTGATCAAAGTGAAATGGTGGAGATTTTTGATACAATAGTTTTCTCCCCTTTCAACTAGTTTAATGTCAATATTGTTTAATAGAGTTAATAATACATTTACCCATACATGTTGGATTTTTCCCTTTAGAACCAATTTAATATCAAGATTGTTTAACAGAGTTAATAATACATTTTTCTATATCTCCATGTTCTAAAACAATAAATTCATAAAAAAGGAGGAATTTTATGATGGTTAAGGGAGTCTCAATTCAACTACCTTCAAGAGTCACATACCCAAGGCTACAAGCCAAATGTTTCTTAGGTGTGTGAAACTTAAAAAAATGTCCACATATAGAAATAGAGTATGTCTAAATGCATTCATAATTATCAATAATACACAAGAAAGGAATAATGAGTTCCTTAAATTCCCTTTTGTTAAAATATTATTTTTAATGTCAAATTTTTCATTATATTTGTCTAAATTGTAGCATATTTTTCTCATGTGCATATAGGTTCATAAGAATGATATATTGATGTAAGGGAGACAAAATTGCAAACCAAAAATCATGCACCGGTATCCTATCATGAGGTTTCTAGCAAGTCTCATACTTGAAAAGCTGAAGAACTTAAAATGTTGACATTGGAAGATCAAATAGAGGAAACCCACAAGTTATACATACAACAAAGTGTAACCAAAAATATTTGGACCTATCTTCTTTCCACAAGAAGATAATTAGTTTTCATCATAAAACTATTTGTATAAATATATTGCCACGCATTATAACTATTGAAAAGCCATGGGAAAATAAAAATTTACTTATGGAAGAAGGTTCTTTTTATATCCCCTATCTTGAGCCATAGGATCCTAGACTTCAACCTCTAATGCTCCTCTTCCCTTCAAAAGGATTTATGCAATTCTTTAGCACTTTTTATTTTGTCAAATTACAAATAAATAGTTATCTCTTCAACTTCCATTTTGGTTTATAAAGAGCTTAATTGTTGTTGGAGGAATTCACATTCTTCCGAGGGAGGCATGAATTGGGATTTTGTACAATTTTTTAGTTTATCTTACTGTCTCATATATTCACTTCCCAAAACATAGGAGAATGGTTCATGGACTACAAGGGTTCAAGGTTCTCATATCATTCATAGGGCTTGGAAATCCTAGAGCCACAAAGGATTGGATCTAAAAGGAATGGGCCCATAGTTTAGTTCTCACTAGAGAGAAAGATCTATATGTTTATGATTTGAAGGGGCCAAAAGTAATTATAGAAGAAAATACTTCTATATTGTACAAAAGAGAAGATATTTGAACGAATAATTGATATAGATGCTCCACTATGCATGTTGGCCCATATTTTCTAGCTATCCAAGTATATTTCCCTTTAGTTGGTTTAAACTCAGAAAAGTCCCAATCAACAATAATGTCATCCACCAATTCTCTTATTACATATCTAATAAATACTTCACCTTATGATTCCTCTAGGGATGGGACCATGATTAAATCACCAATAAAAACTACACTGCTACTCTGGATAGAGTACCCAAAAAATCTAGGCATTAACTAGTGGTTTTATTTTTCCATGTAGAGAACAAGATAGTAAATATCAAAGAATTGTATTTTCTCACCAGACTACTTCCACAAAGATTTGATGAATATATATTCTTGTGTGGTTTAATATTGGAGAATATCAATAACTAATGTATCCTAGAGAGTGCAAAGTCATCCAAACAACCCTGTAGAGCTAATTATTTTACTATTGTTATGTTTCCATTGTTGTTTGTTGATATTCAATATATTGATTTCTCCCATTTTTCATTCCTAAAGAAAGGTTGTGGAAAGCCTTTCAAATTGGAGATATCTCAAATTTCTCATTTACATTTGCTATCCATTCCTCTACAAGTATAGGAGACTATATTTTTTACTTAAATTAAGGTTTATATTCCCACTACTAAAGGCCTCTAAAATGGGTTGTGTCCCAAGGTTCTCTCTCAATGCCTCATTTTCCCTCCTTTATTTTTCTCTTTTTCAACTAGGATTTTTCTTATTTGTTGCTTCTTCATTCTCTTCTTCTTTTTTGTTTTGCTACACCTTCCTTGTTAAAATACATTTGGATTTCACCTAATATTCTCAAGGGGATCGTGGCTTTGGGGCATAGAGAAGGTTTAGGATGGGGGTAGTGAGAAATATCCATACTATGAGAAAGAACTATATCAGTTTGGGAGTGGAAGAGTTTGGGGGAGGCAAATAAGGATACAAGAAGGAACTAGGAATATAGGGTTGGTTCTAGACCATTAGAGGAATCTTCCTAGGAGCTCTAAGAAATGGAAGGATTGGCTAGAAAAAGAACAACATATTAGTTAAGGAAGAAGGAAACTTTCCTTTAGCATTTGAGGACAATGGTGAAACATTTTGTGTATTTCCAAATAATTTTCAAACTTAATGTTGTTACTCTTAATAATTTGAATCCTATCAAGGAGGGGATTGAGCTTGTAGCGCTTAGGAAAATGACTATATTCATGAAAATTCTGCATCTGAGATAACCAAATATGGTTGGCCAAAAAGTAACCAAAATATTGGAATATAAGACATCCATTTTAGAATAAAAATATATATATATAATGTAAGAGTAAAATGATACGATTATATAATGGGGCACCCTATATATACTTAAGTGGAATCCCTTTCATTAATAATCATTCCTTTTATCATACTAGTTATTATTTATTATTTATATTATTTTATATATTTATGTTCATATCATTGTTTTTCCCTTAGAAATGCTTTGTCCTCAAAGCATGTTTATGAAGAGGCTTAACATACTTTTCCTTGACTTCTAATGTTTGTGCATAATTCGTTGTTCTTGGAGTTGTCTTGGTGAATGATACGATATGATGTAAACTTCCAATTGTGATGCAGAATTGTGAAATTGTAAAATTATCTAACCATCCCAAATCAATCATTTATGGAATTTCACGGTTATTTGATACTTGAATTAATTTTTTTTATGAAAATTAATTTCAATGATATCAATATACTTTTTAACATAAGTCAGTTGTTTCCATTCTGAATGATGACGTTAAACTCATTGAATTTTGTAACTATGGTCATTCTGCATAATGTATATTTGGCCACTTGATGTATTTATATTGATTATTGTAAGGCATATTTAAATTATAGAGTTAAAAGAAAACTATATTTTTAGTCAAAGTCCCATTGCGACTTTTAAAAGAAGAAAATATGAATTTTGAAATTGAAACTTTCGGCCCCAAGTTTATCAAATCGGCCTCTCTCCAAGACAAGTTGGCTCAGGACAAAGGACACACCTATTCAACCCGAAAAATCACTATATAAAGGCAACTTGACCTTATTCTTCCACCACCAATTTGCACTTCCTCAAGAAGAAATTTTCTGGACATCTCAACGAAGATCAAGAAGGATAAGGAGAATGAAAAAGAAGATAATTACATCTCTTTCTCCCTCTCTCTCAAGCTCACATGTGACGTGTGAATATTTTCTCTCTCCTGGTTTTCATATTTTTTGGGCATTTCTGTTGCAGGCGGTTGAAATTATGCATTACTAGCAGTTACAAGAGGGCTGAAATTCTGGGTTAGATCAGGCATAGTGAAATTCTTGATCAGGTTGGGAGGCTTGACTTGGAATTGTTGATGAAGTTTGACAATAGCTCTAGGTGTGTCTCTTGTTGAGCAGAATAATTTCTCTATTGAAAAATTTGTTGGGTTTTCCCCCTACTGGGTTTTCCTAAGATAAATCTTGTCTTCTCTTTATGCATTGTGATATATATTGTTCTATTGTTCTTGTACGGTTGAATTTTTCAAGTATAATTGTTAAATGATATATTGGAATAATTTAAAATCAGATAAACATCAAAAGTAATTATCAGTATTTCAAAGCCCACCGGATATAGAATAGATGGTGATGGGGTGTACTATTAAGTCACTTCGTGATGTGAAGGTCGCTAGTTTGAAACTCCATGGGAAAACATATTGTGCTAGTCTATATTGCACTTAGAAAATAAACATGGTATAAAATCTTTGATGAAGCAAAGAACACTAAGATCACCTTTGGAGAAACCCTACATTGAGATCGTTATTGTTGAAGTCCTTCTTGATTTGCATTCATGGCTTCTTTTGAGAAATCTGAGAACAATTTTGAAGGAGCCTCAAACTTCAGAGCTTGGAAACTTAGAATTGATCCTATTCTAGCAAATAATAGTGTTTTTTATATTATGATAGGGAAAGTTGTAAAACCAACAAATGTTGCACGAAAGGAAAATTTTAAGGAGGATGGAAGCACTGCCATGAGTTTAATTGTGGACTTCTTCATAAATCATCTAATTCCCTACATTACAAATTTTGATACTTCCAAGAAGATGTACAATGCTCTAACCAATATATTCACTATCAAGAATGTTGGTCAAGCCATGAGTCTGAAGAATAAACTTTGTGATGTAACAATGATGAACGATGACAATATAGCTTCATATTATGTAATGGTTTCTCAAATAAAGGACCAAATTCAAGCAATTGGAGAAATTGTTTCTGATCAAGAGCCCATGACTACATCACTCAAAGTTGTATCTAGATCATGGGATGCATTTGTAGCGGCTATAAGTACCAAGAAGGAAACTCCCTCATTTTAAGAATTGTGGGCCTCTTGTGCTCAAGAAGAATCAAGTTTTATATCAAGAGATAGAAAGAAAGAAGCTCAAGCACTTGTAGCTCGCCTCAATAACAAAGGAAAGAAGAAGTTTAGTTGTCAACACAAGAAGTCAGGAAGAATATCACCTCCTTCCCAAAGGAAGAAGGACATGTCAAGGATTCAATCTTATGGCTATTAGAAAATTATACATTTTAAAAATGATTGTCCTGACATGGATAACAACAAAAATCAAAATGGAAAACAACATGCTTCTGCAACGGATGTTGAAGATGAACATTCAAAGAAGTCTAAAGGTGATAAGTATTTCTTTTACTTTTCCACTCTAATAGGTTCTATTGCAGATGATGATGATATGTGGCTGGTAGATAGTGATGCATCAAGACATATGACAAGAGATCTTGGAAATATTACTAACATGATGGAAAAGAGGTTGTCCCAAAGGTTAGAGCTTGGAGACAACCACAGCTATGTATTAAAAGGAGTTGGAAAGGCATCCATAGAGTTATAATATGGTAACAATGTACATCTCATCAATGTTCTATATGTACCAGGTTTGAAAAAAAATCTAGTCTCTATTTCACGTTTCAAAGATAAACGAGATAGAGTAGCTTTTGTGGATGGCAAATTACTTGTATGGTCCAAGGGATCTAGTATAGATGATGCTATGGATTTGGGAAGGAAGACTGTATAGGCTCATGAGTTAGTAGCACAAACCCTATTACATGATTAAATAAATCCAAATGAGTTGTGGCATAGAAGATATGGTTACCTCCATTATAGAGCATTACCTAAACTTAAATTAAATAGTTTTAGGTGTCCCTCAATTGAATATAGATCATGAAGGTTTTTGTAAAGGTTGTGCACTTAGAAAGAGCATCAAGGAACCATTTCCAAGTAGTGAAAATATATCAAAAGAATTTCTAGATTTTATTCACTCTGATGTATGTGGTTTAACGCCTATAAGATCACTTGGAGGTTCATTGTACTATGTGACATTTATTGATGAATTTTCTCGTAAGACATGGATCTATCTCATGACTACCAAGGATGAATTCTTCACAAGGTTTCAGGAATTTAAAGTTGAAGTGGAGAACTTGGTACGTAATAAGATCAAGATTTTGATATTTGACAATGGGGGAGGGTACACCTTGGAAGAACTTGTTTGTTTCTGTAAGAAAGTTGGGATTAAGAGGGGGTTGATTGTCCCTTGTAATACACAATAGGATGGTGTAGCAGAATGAAAGAATAAGACCATTAAGTATTTTTCAAGGCCATAATGAATTATTAGGATTTTTCAATGTTCTTATAAGGAGAAGTACCATTAACAGTTGTATATATTCAAAATAGAAGTCCTCATCGAATTCTGGAAGGTAGGACTCCTAAAGAAGTGTTCTCTAGATGAAAGACATATCTTTGGACATGTGAGAATATTTGGTTTCTCAGTATGCATTCATATTCCTAAGCATAAAAGGAACAAGCTTGAACCTTCAAGAAAGAAAGGCATATTTTTTGGTTACAATGAATCATCAAAGGCCTATAGATTCCACATTTCAAAGAAAAGAAGGATTGAGGTCAATTGAGATGTCACTTTCGATGAGAAAGTTGCATAGTAGAAGTTTAAGGAGGTCTCCATCAATTCCTATGATAAAGTAAAACAGGAAGCTTCGAAAGAAGAGCATTGGAGTTCTACAGAATGTCCTAAGGAGTCAGAAGGGCCTTGTGAACCAGTGGAAACAGTTATTATTCCATAAATTAGAAAGAGGCCAGCATGGCTTAGATCTACATTGGAAGAGGAAGAAGGACATGCAGCTCCTAATGGTACACCCAGATAAATTAAGAAACCTAAAATATTTTCTAGTTATGCAACTCTCATGACTAACCTTATTGATGAAGATCCTTCCACTTATGAAGAAGAAGCTAGCCAACAAGTATGGAAGGAATCTATGAATGAAGAATACTAATCAATCATGAAGACTTATTTTTGGGAGAATGTGCCAAGGTCAGAAGAGAAGTTAGTGGTGACTTCCAAGTGTATATACAAGATCAAGCATGTTGGAGATGGAAGTATTGACTATTAAAACGTGTGATTTGTGGCTAGATGGTTCTCCTAGTAAGAGGGAGAACATATGATGAGGCCTTCGTTCCAGTTTCCAAGTAACCTCCATTAGATCCATTATTTCTCTTGTTGCTTCGTTAGGATCGAATCTACATCAGATGGATGTGAAGATTGATTTCCTCAATAGTGTGATTGAGTAAGAGGTGTACATAGAGTAGCCTCAATGTTTTTAGGTGCATGGAAAGGAATCTCATGTTTGTTGGTTAAAGAAGGCCTTGTATGGACTCAAGCAAGCTATAAGAGCTTGATATGCTCGAATTGATAGTTATTTGATGAAACTAGGATTTACTAAGAGTGATGTCAATCCAAACCTTTATTTTAATGTTGTGAAGAATGCACTTGTGATCCTATTACTATATGTTGATATTTTATTTTTAATAAGTGTTGAGCCTCTCATCATTCAATGTAAAAATCAGTTGGCTTCTGAATTTGATATGAAGGATCTTAGTTTGATGCATTATTACTTGGGAATGGAAGTGTGGAAGAAAATTGGAGAATAATTCCTTGGTAAAGGAAATTACGTTATATAGATCCTTCAGAAATTTGTCATGACGGACTATAAATCCATGGTTACTCCCATCGTGACTAAATTGAAGGAGTTAAGAGGCTATGAATCCAGTTTGGTAGATCCATCTACATACCAAAAATTAATTGGCTCATTGATGTATTTGGTTAACACGGGGTCAGCTATTTGCTTTGTTCTGAGCACCTTGAGCTAGTTCTAGGGTGAACTGACACATGAGCATTGGATTGTAGCAAAGAATATTCTGAGATATCACGTGGTACTGTAAACTATGGCTTGAAATATGTTGCAAACAAGGATGTATAGCTTCAAGGATATAAATATGTTGATTGGGAAGGAAATTTCGATGATAAGAATAGCACTTCAGGGTTATGCTTTAGCATGGGCTCCACTATTGTCACACTCAGCACCATAGAAGTGGAATATATTGCATAAAATGAAGCATGTACAAAAGTAATGTGGCTTCAAAAAATATTTGCAAGATTTGTTCGAAAAATCAAGGATATTATATTAGGGTTTGATTTTCCCTTCTTGATAATTACTTGTGAGAGTGATGAATTTTTTTCCTTCTTTATTATGTTATCTTTCATCAAGCAATTATACATAAATGAAGATCACAAAAAAAGAGACACAAGATATAGGTACATGTCAGAGCATAATCCCCCTCGAGGGGAAAACTCAGTCAAGATAATTCTTCCTTTCAATAGTATTCTTTGAGACTCTTTACCCTAGACCAAGAAAATACTTCCCCTCTGCACCATGTCATCCTCCAAAATCTTCGACCCCTTCCAGCAACTTCGATTAGGCAGCAGCTTCCGACAACAGGAAATCTTAGGAAACTTTGATCTCCCAACCTAGACCACGAAATAGAGATAGAGACACACCAAAAGATCAATTTTCTTCTTCTCTAAAGACTCCCCCAAACTCACACTCCTTTCTTCATCTCGGCAACAGACTTCACACTTCTCTAGCTCTTCTTGAGTTATTGAACTTCCTTGAGAGTGAGTGATCCAAATGACTTCAACCTCCTTCAATATATAGCCTTCTAGTGGGTCAAATGGGGGTCCTTAGGCTGACTTGATCTGCCTTAGGCTGACATGATGTGGAGGACACATAATTCATATTTGACTTGATACAAAACATTTTTACATGATTCGAAATCCCAAGAAGGATCTCTTAGAATATAAAATGACTCTATAAATTCAATATTAATCCTAGGAGTCCATAATGGGGACTTTGGCTAATATAATGATGACCCAAGCATGAAACCCGTGCTTTAATAAGTCATTGTTACAATAATAAAATTCTTTTTCTTATTCTTTTGACAAGTACATTACATAATGACTCGAGTACATTATTGAAGATCAAATATAGTTACACTTTCTAACAAGATTGTTCGACCAAGAGTTGGAACCGAAGGTGATATACTGTGATAATCAAGTTTGTGTGAAGTGTTAATAAAATCATGTGTTCCATGATAGGTCGAAGCATATTGAGATCAAGTACCACTAACTTTTTGACATGGTATAGAGAAGAGGGATAAGGCTCAAGTACATCTCCACAGATGATCAAACCATTGATGTTTTGATGAAGTCATTGCCCATAAGAATTTCATATGCTTAGAAGACAAATTGAGGCTTATAAAGATTACCCCTCTCGTTCAGAGGGAGTGTTGATTTGATACCATCATGGATGGAAATTCTCTCGATGGGGAGAATGGTCCAAGAGGCCCAGAGTGCTCGCCAGGTAGGGTTGAGTGAGTGCCTCTCGAAGGAGGCCCAATTACTCACCATGAAGGGTTGAGTAAGGTTTGTACCTGATCACACACCAGGAAAGGGTGTAGTAGGATATGTCATTATTTGGACTTGATCAAACACCAGGAAGAGTGTAGTGAGCTATTAAACTCGATCACACACCAGGAAAGGGTGTAGTGAGGTTCTTTAACATCTAGACCTGATCACCAACCAGGGAATGTTGAGTGATATATTTCCCTATAGTTCTCACCAAGAAGGGTGAGTGAGCATTTTCTAGTTGAGATTTCATCACTTTGGCCTAGTGAGAGACCCTGGGATTTGAGGACAAGTCACTCTTGAGGAGTGAGTCCCGATACTTTGGTGTCACCACATATATAGCCACTAGAATATGTTGATGGTAGATGATGATGTTGATGATGATTTGATATAAACTTTTCCTTAGAGAAATTTGTTAGCATTTAAGATAGACATTATGAATAAATCCCTAGTTAAGAGGGAGTTTTGAATTTTGTGACTATGGTCAGTCTTCATAATGTACATTTGGTCACTTTATGTATTTATATTGATTATTGTAAAGCATATTTAGATGCTAGAGTTAAAAGAAAATATATTTTGATTCAAAGTCCCATCATGATTTTTAAAAGAAGAAAAATTGATTTTTGAAATTGAAAGTTTTGGCTCCAAGTTTGTCAAGTCATCCTCCCTCCAAATCAATTCGACCTAGGGCAAAGGACACACCCATTCTACCTAGATGATCACTATATAAAGGCAGATCGACCTTATTCTTCCTCCATCAATTCTCACTTCCTCAAGAAAACATTTACTCGAAATCTCAACAAAGTTCAAGAAGGATAAGGAGAATGAAAAAGAAGATGAATTACATCTCTTTCTCTTTCTCAAGTTCGCACATGTCGATAGTTTCTCTCTTCTAGTTTGTAGATTTTCTGGGTAGTTCAAAAATTTTGGGAAATTGTAGTGGTCAAAATTCTAGGGATACTAGCAGTTGCAAGAAGGTCGTAATTCTGGTTCAAATCAAGCAGAGTGAAATTTTGGATCAAACTGGGAGGCTTGACTTGGAAAGGTTAACTAGGTTTGACCATAGGTCTAGGTGTGTCTCTTATTGAACAAAATAATTTATCGATTGAAAAGGTTATTGGGTTTTTCCCCTTGGTGGGTTTTCCCAAGGTAAATATTATCTTCTCTCTATGCATTATGATCTCTATTGTTCTTTTATGGTTGAATTTCTGAAGTACAATTGTTTATTGATATATTGGAATAATTCAAAAGAAGATCAACATCAAAGGTAATTATAAGTATTTCAAAAATAGTGTGCTAGTCTATATTGCACTTAGAAAATCAACAACATTGACTAGTTAAAGTATTTTCTCACAATGAGGATGTCGATAAGGTATTTTTGTAACATGATTTTCCTTAATCATGCTTGTACTTTTTATTTTTGGTATATGATCTTCTCACGTACTGTTGTTGTTGGGTTCTTTGTTGAATATTCACTTCTAATTTTCATCATTTACACTGCAACATCTAAGTATGCTTTGACTTTAATTGGATTAGCACAGTTGTGAGTTGCGAGGTTAATGAGATCTATATATGTTCCCTTCTCCATAACGTCAATTTTTTTCCTAAAGACTTTGATGCTTTCTATCTAGATAAGTTGTTTTATTATGTTTTTTAATGATTTCTTATCATTCTTAAGCTTCTTGATATGAGTGAGTAGATTTTAATTATGATTTTTAAAACATGAAATTTTTTCATCTTTTGATTTTCTAGGTTTTGTATTTAATATTTTGATACTCAGGTTTCTCATTTTTTAATCTTCTAATTTCTTTCAACAAATTTGATTAAGACTCTTCAAGATAGAATTTTCTTCATCTTGTTCTGATATGCTTTTATTGAATATCTTCTCGATATCTTATTTTTCTTATTCTAATTTTTGCTTCATAGCATTGAAATTCTTGACTTGTACAAGTAATTTTTGGCTATGATCTTTTAAGCTAGAAATTTCCTCGTTTTTATCCTTGATAACTTCATTGAATTCTTTTTGCATCTTTTAAATTAAATTTTGGTTTTCTTGAATAATCACTTTTGATATATCTTTTAGGTATTTTGTGTTGAAAAGTGTAACTAGGTTCAGTCTTCATAATTTGTATTATTATGTATTTTATATAAAAAGAAGAAAAATAAAATTTTATTGTTTTTAAAAAGCATGGGTTTCATGCACAAAAATTATTATTTTAGTAGATAAGCATGTTCTTCATGCTTCTAGAATTTATTGAGTCAAAAATCAAAGTCCTATTTGGAGCTATTGTTAGAAAAAATAAAAAATAAATAAAAATTCAAATTTAATTTGGGTCAAAATTTCCTCTAGATGCCAAGTCATCCCTACTCAAGCAGAAATGTTTATTCGAACCTCTCTCGACAAGTATAAATAAAAGATGAGGTGAGCTCATTTTGGACACACGGTTTGCTTGATCTGATTTGAAATTTCGTAGAAGGAAGTAATGCCAAAGTATGAAGTTGAAAAAATGTTTCTCTTGAATTCAATATGTGGAAGTTCTGCCTTATTATATCTCTTGTTGATGATTTGTTTCTAGCCTCTTGTTCTTGATGAATTTATTGTGCAAAAGGAGCGTTTGATTTGGCATCTAGAAGGTTGGATTCTTTGTGGTCATGGGTCTTGGATATCTCACTTTGATCTGATTATTTAAGAGGGAAATTTTTATGAGTTTTCCTTTTGGAGGGTTTTTCCATAGCTTAGAGCCTATATCTTGTATTCCTTATATTCTTATGATATTTATGTTTTGTACTTTTGAAAGAAAGAAAAATCTGATTTAATTTTCAAGCCCCTGATTTCTTGACATGGTATCAGAGCGAAGGTTTGATATAGGAGGTCATAAGATCATACTTTGTTCAAATTCATATTAAAGGATCATTGTCACTTTAAATTTTATTGTTATCACATTTTCGTGGCTTATGATATATCACTATGACTCGTATCTATTGTGAAATTCATAACTATAAAGGCATCGTGATTCTTACCTCGGTATACACAAACTGGCTCACAATAATATATGGAGGCACGCATATTAATCGTATTTCTTAACAGTGGCATCGATCATGGCATTTATATGTATTGTGATAGTTATGGTTCATTTTATATATCTTTGTGGTTACAATAGTTTCGCACTTTTGGTGGCTCACTATCTTGCTGTTACAGTGACGTAATTATACACATTTGTGATACATATTCCTTTGAGATGGCTCTCATTACGATTGCTTTTCTATACGATTGCTTGGCATCGCACGCTATGACTAGATTATTATTGGCACGTTATCACACTATGATGTGTTACATAATAATTCGCTACTTAGTGGCAGAACATGGTGAGATCAAAAGTATAGCAATTATGTATCAAAGATATCGCAGTTATTCATTATGGGGGATAGACCGGTACAATGACATCGTTTAGCATCTACAATTGGTATATCTACGTTATGGCACTGTGTGGTATTATCTACGTATGGCTCATATATATACTCAGCGACATTGTTACACTATGGAATCACTTGTTTCTATGGTTTTGTTGACTGGACTCGTCAACATTCACGGATCTTTTCATTATGAAGTTTTAACTAGACTTCACACCGTTTGGTGTAGGAATCCCATCCGGTACGATGGCCCAGTTGCCATTATCTTAAAGATATGCCATAAATCTTGCTTGTTAGCACATAAGAGTGGTTTATTTTGTCTTTGAACAGTGAGTTCTGTGTGCCTAGTGAATACTTAATGTCTCTTGTGTCAAGGTTCTTTCATTGCAGAAGAAGGTGAGAGTGAGTCTCAAGTCGAAATGGAATAGTTTCAACTCTGTTAGAGACACACAACATAGCAGGACATGCGCAACTTCCAACGGAGTAGTCCACACGGATGCGGCAATCACAAAACATAAGGTGAACAATAGCATGTACAACACCCAGAGGAATAGTCCACATGAATGTGACGGTCATTATAACAAGTTTTACGAAAATGAATCTGTCGAGTGTCCGGCAGAATAGTCCACACAAGCAAGACAGTGTTAACAATTGATACAACACATTTCCAATAGCATATGTACTAGAACAACTGAAATAGTTCAACTGTCTTAATACAGGTTAAAGCAACGTGCATTACAAGTGTCCAAAGAATATTCTTACAACGAATACAATACATGTACATTATCATTGAGGGTTGAGACTGTACAGTGCAGCTCAGTGAAGGTCCAGCTAGTAAAGGATGGTCTAGTCGAAAGATCATTGGCAAAATGACTAAGTGTGTGAACGAGTGAACTCATGCATGCATGACCTTGCGAACACACACTCAACATGGCTTGATGACAAGACATCCGAACCAACAAGACAATATATGCTCAATGTGACTGACTGCAGGGTTGTCTAATGATGAAAGTGACAAGTGTGACACTTCAGATAAACCGTCGAATGACCATGACGACACTTGCGTGACAATGCTTACAACATCGTGTGTGAGTGTGATAGATGCTTACATAGTTAAAACAACTCAAACACAAATCTTCATTATCACCAAAACAAGGTCGTGAGCATGACATAGCAATCAACATGCCAAAGACGACAGTTGGTCAAACGAGCGAAAGGAAAGCATGACATGTAGAGGAAACACGTGAAATGGGTTATTGTGTTTCCGCACATGCATGTTACTAAGGACAAGATGATATGACAATGACAAGAAGTCTTACAAACCCAGCTAAGAGGTGTACTTTGAAAGGTGTTCTTTACTTACCGTACTTACTCTCGAGATGATCGTGCATATGACAGAGTGTGCATGCAGTCCTGATATTTTCCATTACTCAGTCTCTTGGTCCTTCTCCTCAAATCCTTGGGAGTGATCTCAGTGTGTCACATTTTCCTATAGTCCCTAGGCGATGGGTCAGTGCAGTTTCAGCAAGAATGACTACTGCCAAAATGAGTTGCTGGGAGGCCTATCTGTGCAGTTTCTGCATGCAAGACCGACAAGACAACTTGGATAACTCTGTGTAGTTTTGAGGCTCAGGACACTGCTGCGAAATGGGGTTCTTGGGAGGACACCTCTGTGCAGTTTCTGAATGCAAGGCAGCTGGATTGCTCTGTGCATTTCTAAAGATCAGAGTTTGATGTCTAACTACTATGCGCATTTATGAAGAGCAGTGTTGGTTGGGTCTCTGCAAGCTACGGGGTTTCAACAAGCAAGGGAGGAAGTTTGATGGTAGCAAAAGCAAAGTGCAAATTTCCGAAAAACTAAATGAGGCTAGGTTGCTTGGTAAATGTCTAAGTGTGAGATCAGTGACACAGATGTAAACAGTGATAGGACTCGGCTGTGATCGCACACAGACACTTAGTGACACAACATAGACCATCCAGAATGTATAAGACATACTTTTCTCAATGCAACAACCTTTGAAGTGACACAATGCATATAGATTCTTAAGGAAAATAGGAATAACAACAATGGCATACACATGGTACACAAAAATTTACCCTAGAAATGCTTAATTGGGAAAGTCTACAAAACTTAGAGTCGCGCCTCTTTATTCTTCATTGTATAAACTTGATTATACATAATGAAATATTTAGGCATTAAATAGAATCCGAAAACCTAATCTATTATCCTTAATTAGAAACACTAATCTCGTACCAAATCTTTGATTACAATAGATCAAAAAATTGTTTTCCAAAAACAATTAAAATAAATAAACAAACAAAACCTAAAAATAACTATGCAAAAAATATAACACATTCCCAACACACAAGATCAATTTTGAAACAAAATAACTTGCTTTATACTATAACTAGAATAATCATGTTGAGTATTTTAACTATGATTACTCCTAGATTCGAGTATATTGGCGATATTTATGCTAGGGAGCACTCCTAAGTGGGATTTTTCCATTAGAGTTTGTGTTGCTAATGTCACAAATTTAGATGGCTCGATGCTCACCTTGATTAAAAAAAATCTCTAGAATGAGGCATGTTCACATACTTAGTTGAATAGAGAATATATGTTCCTTTAAGACCCCTTCACTAGAGAGATAACTCTCCTTACCTTATGATGTTGAAATACTAGGCTTTTCAGTTTGGTGGGAAGCGAATTTTTCAATGGATATTTCTCTCTCTGAGATTTACCAAATTTGATTTTTAGATGAGGACCCACTAGCATAGATCATGACAGTTAAATAGAATGACAGAATGAGATTCGGTCATGACATTTGAAAATCCACCCTGTCAGTAAGAAGTCAAAGTTTTACTTGACATGAAAAATACAATAAACAAGGACCATGTTTTCCAAGATGGTTGTTTAATACATTATCTTTGGGTTTGTTTACTTCCAAATACTTTTACTTCTTCATTCTAGATAGACATGAAAGTGTGTGCAAGTGAAGCTTTAAAGCACCTTATCATAAGAGAAAATGTAGCATTTCACTATGTTCCATACATGTTAGGCCAAAATCTACAATCTACATATGATAGGTCTATATCAGTTCAAAAATGTGTAGAGTTAATATTAATACAATTGTTTTAGGTCAAGAATGTAGACCTATCGGATGGAAGATATGTTGTCGCTAAAATTGTGCAACACAGATTAGCCAATTCATTCAATTTTTTCGTTTTTTTCAAGAACTAGGTTGATCCTAGGCTAGGGTCATTCTATGTATTGCATGGAAGAATAATCTGTTGAATTATGGGTGTGACATTGTCAAAGCATGAAAACTTTTTGGGATATATTTTATCTCCCAATTGACACCCGCCCTCAACCCCTCCCCATAATATGTGAACCTCGAACCTGATCAGAGTTAGACCCCATACAAATCAAGTAGTCTAGATTTCATGGATCTCAACCCCTTCATGATTATGTTTGTCTTTACAAAGAGGGGTCATAGAAATTCCAAACACCAGCAAACAAGGTATGTTTAGACTTGAGTAAGTCTATGTCTTAAAAAGTGAAAAACATTGATCAAAGTGAAATGGTGGAGATTTTTGATACAATAGTTTTTTCCCCTTTCAACTAGTTTAATATCAATATTGTTTAATAAAGTTAATAATACATTTACCCATACGTGTTGGATTTTTCCCTTTAGAACCAATTTAATATCAAGATTGTTTAACAGAGTTAATAATACATTTTTCTATATCTCCATGTTCTAAAACAATATATTCATAAAAAGGAGGAATTTTATCATGGTTAAAGGAGTCTCTATTCAACTACCTTCAAGAGTCACATACCCAAGGCTACAAGCCAAATGTTTCTTCGGTGCATGAAACTTAAAAAAGTTTCCACATATAGAAATAGAGTATGTCTAAATGGATTCATAATTATCAATAATACACAAGAAAGGAATAACGAGTTCCTTAAATTCCCTTTTGTTAAACTATTATTTTTAATGTCAAATTTTTCATTATATTTGTCCAAATTGTAGCATATTTTTCTTATGTGCATATAGGTTCATAAGAATGATATATTGATGTAAAGAAGACAAAATTGCAATCCAAAAATCATGCACCAGTGTCCTATCATGAGGTTTCTAGCAAGGCTCATGCTTGAAAAGCTGAAGAACTTAAAATGTTGACATTGGAAGATCAAATAGAGGAAACCCACAAGTTATACATACAACAAAGTGTAACCAAAAATATTTGGACCTATCCTCTTTCCACAAGAAGATAATTAGTTTTCATCATAAAACTATTTGTATAAATATATTGCCACCCATTATAACTATTGAAAAGCCATGGGAAATTAAAAATTTACTTATGGAAGAAGGTTCTTTTTATATCCCCTATCTTGAGCCATAGGATCCTAGACTTCAACCTCTAATGCTCCTCTTCCCTTCAAAAGGATTTATGCAATTTTTTAGCACTTTTTATTTCTTCAAATGACAAATAAATAGTTATCTCTTCAACTTCCATTTTGTTTTATAAATATCTTAATTGTTGTTGGAGGAATTCACATTCTTCCGAGGGAGACATGAATTGGGGTTTTGTACAATTTTTTAGTTTATCTTACTGTCTCATATATTCACTTCCCAAAACATAGGAGAAGGGTTCATGAACTACAAGGGTTCAAGTTCTCATATCACTCATAGGGCTTGGAAATCCTAGAGCCACAAAGGATTGGATCTAAAAGGAATGGGCCCATAGTTTAGTTCTCACTAGAGAGAAAGATCTATATGTTTATGATTTGAAGGGGCCAAAAGTAATTATAGAAGAAAATACTTATATATTGTACAAAATAGAAGATATTTGAACTAATAATTGATATAGATGCTCCAATATGCATGTTGGCCCATATTTTATAGTTGTCCAAGTATATTTCTCTTTAGTTGGTTTAAACTCAGAAAAGTCCCAATCAACAATAATATCACCACCAATTCTCTTATTACATATCTAATAAATACTTCACCTTATGATTCCTCTAGGGATAGGAACATGATTAAATCACCAATAAAAACTACATTGCTACTCTGGATAGAGTACCCAAAAAATCTAGGCATTAACTAGTGGTTTTATTTTTCCATGTAGAGAACAAGAGAGTAAATATCAAAGAATTGCATTTTCTCACCAAACTACTTCCACAAAGATTTGATGAATATATATTGTTGTGTGGTTTAATATTGGAGAAATTCAATAACTAATGTATCCTAGAGAGTGCAAAGTCATCCAAACAACCCTGTAGAGCTAATTATTTTACTATTGTTATGTTTTCATTGTTGTTTGTTGATATTCAATATATTGATTTCTCCCATTTTTCATTCCTAAAGAAAGGTTGTGGAAATCCTTTCAAATTGGAGATATCTCAAATTTCTCATTTACATTTGCTATCCATTCCTCTACAAGTATAGGAGACTATATTTTTTACTTGCATAAAGGGTTTATATTCCCACTACTAAAGGCCTCTAAAATGGGTTGTGTCCCAAGGTTCTCTCTCAATGCCTCATTTTCTCTCCTTTCTTTTTCTCTTTTTCAACTAGGATTTTTCTTATTTTTTGCTTCTTCATCCTCTTCTTCTTTTTTGTTTTGCTACACCTTCCTTGTTAAAACACATTTGGATTTCACCTAATATTCTCAAGGGGATCGTGGCTTTGGGGCATAGAGAAGGTTTAGGATGGGGGTAGTGAGAAATATCCATACTATGAGAAAGAACTATATTGGTTTGGGAGTGGAAGAGTTTGGGGGAGGCAAATAAGGATACAAGAAGGAACTAGGAATATAGGGTTGGTTCTAGACCATTAGAGGAATCTTCCTAGGAGCTCTAAGAAATGGAAGGATTGGCTAGAAAAAGAACAACATATTAGTTAAGGAAGAAGGAAACTTTCCTTTAGCATTTGAGGACAATGGTGAAACATTTTGTGTATTTCCAAATAATTTTCAAACTTAATGTTGTTACTCCTAATAATTTGAATCCTATCAAGGAGGGGATTTGAGCTTGTAGCGCTTAGGAAAATGACTATATTCATGAAAATTCTTGCATCTGAGATAACCAATATGGTTGGCCAAAAAAGTAACCAAAATATTTGGAATATAAAGAAATCCATTTTAGAATAAAATAATAATATATAAATGTAAGAGTAAAATGATATGATTTGATATAATGGGGCACCCTATATATACCTAAGTGGAAATCCCTTTCATTAATAATCATTTCCTTTTATCATACTAGTTATTATTTATTTATTTATATTATTTTATATATTTATGTTCATATCATTGTCTTTCCCTTAGAAATGCTTTGTCCTCAAAGCATGTTTATGAAGAGGCTTAACATATTTTTCCTTGACTTCTAATGTTTGTGCATAATTCGTTGTTCTTGGAGTTGTCTTGGTGAATGATACGATATGATATAAACTTCCAATTGTCATGCAGAATTGTGAAATTGTAAAATTATCTAACCATCCCAAATCAATCCTGTATGGAATTTCACGGTTATTTGATACTTGAATTAATTTTTTTTACGAAACTTAATTTCAATGATATCAATATACTTTTTAACATAAGTCAGTTGTTTCCATTCTGAATGATGACGTTAAACTCATTGAATTTTGTAACTATGGTCATTCTTCATAATGTATATTTGGCCACTTGATGTATTTATATTGATTAGTGTCAGGCATATTTAAATTATAGAGTTAAAAGAAAACTATATTTTTAGTCAAAGTCCCATTGCGACTTTTAAAAGAAGAAAATTTGAATTTTGAAATTGAAACTTTTGGCCCCAAGTTTATCAAGTCGGCCTCTCTCCAAGACAAGTTGGCTCAAGGAAAAGGACACACCCATTCAACCCGACACATGACTATATAAAGGCAACTCGACCTTATTCTTCCACCACCAATTTGCACTTCCTCAAGAAGAAATTTTCTAGAAATCTCAACGAAGATCAAGAAGGATAAGGAGAATGAAAAAGAAGATAATTACATCTCTTTCTCTCTCTCTCAAGCTCACATGTGACATGTGTGAATATTTTCTCTCTCTCCTGGATTTCATATTTTTTGGGCATTTCTGTTGCAGGGGGTCGAAATTATGCGTTACTAGTAGTTGCAAGAGGGCTGAAATTCTGGGTTAGGTTAGGCATAGTGAAATTCTTGATCAGGTTGGGAGGCTTGACTTGGAATTGTTGATGAAGTTTGACAATAGCTTTAGGTGTGTCTCTTGTTGAGCAGAAGAATTTCTCTATTGAAAATTGTGTTGGGTTTTTGCCCCTACTTGGTTTTCCTAAGATAAATCTTGTCTTCTCTTTATGCATTGTGATATATATTGTTCTATTGTTCTTGTATGGTTGAATTTTTCAAGTATAATTGATAAATGATATATTGGAATAATTTAAAATCAGATAAACATCAAAAGTAAGTATCAGTATTTCAAAGCCCACCGGATATAGAATAGATGGTGATGGGGTGTACTATTAAGTCACTTCGTAATGTGAAGGTCACTAGTTTGAAACTCCATGGGAAAAAATATTGTGCTAGTCTATATTGCACTTAGAAAATAAACATGGTATAAAATCTTTGATGAAGCAAAGAACACTAAGATCACCTTTGAAGAAACCCTACATTGAGATCGTTATTGTTGAAGTCCTTCTTGATTTGCATTCATGGCTTCTTCTGTGAAATCTGAGAACAATTTTGAAGGAGCCTCAAACTTCAGAGCTTGGAAACTTAGAATTGATCTTATTCTAGCAAATAATAGTGTTTTTGATATTATGACAAGGAAAGTTGTAGAACCAACAAATGTTGCACGAAAGGAAAAGTTTAAGGAGGATGGAAGCACTGCCATGAGTCTAATTGTGGACTTCATCATAAATCATCTAATTCCCTACATTACAAATTTTGATACTTCCAAGAAGATGTACAATGCCCTAACCAATATATTCACTATCAAGAATGTTGGTCAAGCCCTGAGTCTGAAGAATAAACTTTGTGATGTAACAATGATGAACGATGACAATATAGCTTCATATTATGTAATGATTTCTCAAATAAAGGACCAAATTCAAGCAATTGGAGAAATTGTTTCTGATCAAGAGCCCATGACTACATCACTCAAAGTTGTATCTAGATCATGGGATGCATTTGTAGCAGCTATAAGTACCAAGAAGGAAACTCCCTCATTTTAAGAATTGTGGGCCTCTTGTGCTCAAGAAGAATCAAGTCTTATATCAAGAGATAGAAAGAAAGAAGCTCAAGCACTTGTAGCTCGCCTCAATAACAAAGGAAAGAATAATTTTAGCCGTCAACACAAGAAGTCGGGAAGAATATCACCTCCTCCCCAAAGGAAGAAAGACATGTCAAGGATTCAATCTTATGGCTATCAGAAAATTATACATTTTAAAATGATTGTCCTGACATGGATAATAACAAAAATCAAAAGGGAAAACAACATGCTTCTGCAATGGATGTTGAAGATGAACATCCAAAGAAATCTAAAGGTGATAAATATTTCTTTTACTCTTCCACTCTAATAGGTTCTATTGCAGATGATGATGATATGTGGCTGGTAGATAGTGGTGCATCAAGACATATGACAAGAGATCTTGGAAATATTACTAACATGAGGGAAAAGCGGTTGTCCCAAAGGTTAGAGCTTGGAGACAACCACAGCTATGTAGTCAAAGGAGTTGGAAAGGCATCCATAGAGTTATAATATGGTAACAATGTACATCTCATCAATGTTCTATATGTACCAGGGTTGAAAAATAATCTAGTCTCTATTTCACGTTTCAAAGATAATTGAGATAGAGTAGCTTTTGTGGATGGAAAATTACTTGTATGGTCCAAGGGATTTAGTATAGATGATGCTATGGATTTGTGAAGGAAGAATGTATAGGCTTATGAGTTAACTAGCTCAAGCCCTAGTACATGATTAAATAAATCCAAATGAGTTGTGGCATAGAAGATATGGTTACCTCCATTATAGAGCATTACCTAAATTTAAATTAAATAGTTTTATGTGTCCCTCAATTGAAGATAGATTTTTGTAAAGGTTGTGCACTTAGAAAGAACATCAAGGAACCATTTCCAAGTAGTGAAAATATATCAAAAGAATTTCTAAATTTTATTCACTCTGATGTATGTGGTTTAATGCCTATAAGATCACTTGGAGGCTCATTGTACTATGTGACATTTATTGATGAATTTTCTCGTAAGACATGGATCTATCTCATGAATACCAAGGATGAATTCTTCACAAGGTTTCAAGAATTTAAAGTTGAAGTGGAGAACTTGGCACGTAATGAGATCAAGATTTTGATATCTGACAATGGAGGAGGGTACACCTTGGAAGAACTTGTTTATTTCTGTAAGAAAGTTGGGATTAAGAGGGGGTTGATTGTCCCTTGTAATACACAATAGGATGGTGTAGCAGAATGAAAGAATAAGACCATTAAGTATTTTTCAAGGCCATAATGAATTATTAGGATTTTTCAATGTTCTTATAAGGAGAAGTACCATTAACAGTTGTATATATTCAAAATAGAAGTCCTCATCGAATTCTGGAAGGTAGGACTCCTAAAGAAGTGTTCTCTAGATGAAAGCCATATCCTTGGACATATGAGAATATTTGGTTTCTCAGTATGCATTCATATTCCTAAGCATAAAAGGAACAAGCTTGAACCTTCAAGAAATAAAGGCATATTTGTTGGTAACAATGAATCATCAAAGGCCTACAGATTCCACATTTCAAAGAAGAGAAGGATTGAGGTCAATTGAGATGTCACTTTCAATGAGAAAGTTGCATAGTAGAAGTTTAAGGAGGTTTCCATCAATTCCTCTGATAAAGTAAAACATGAAGCTTCAAAAGAAGAGCATTGGAGTTCTAAAGAATGTCCTAAGGAGTCAGAAGGGCCTTGAGAACCAGTGGAAACAGTTATTATTCCATAAATTAGAAAGAGGTCAACATGGCTTAGATCCACATTGGAAGAAGAAGAAGGACATGCAGCTCCTAATGGTACACCCAAATAAATTAAGAAACCTAAAATATTTTCTAGTTATGCAGCTCTCATGACTAACCTTATTGATGAAGATCCTTCCACTTATGAAGAAGAAGCTAGCCAACAAGTATGGAAGGAAGCTATGAATGAAGAATACTAATCGATCAGGAAGAATTATTTTTGGGAGATTGTGCTAAGGTCAGAAGAGAAGTTAGTGGTGAATTCCAAGTGGATATACAAGATCAAGCATGTTGGAGATGGAAGTATTGACTATTAAAAGGTGTGATTCGTGGCTAGAGGGTTCTCCTAGTAAGAGGGAGAACATATGATGAGGCCTTTGCTCCAGTTTCCAAGTAACCTCCATTAGATCCATTATTTCTCTTGTTGCTTCGTTAGGATGGAATCTACATCAGATGGATGTGAATATTGATTTCCTCAATAGTGTGATTGAGGAAGAGGTGTACATAGAGTAGCCTCAATGTTTTTAGGAGCATGGAAAGGAATCTCATGTTTGTCGGTTAAAGAAGGCCTTGTATGGACTCAAGCAAGCTATAAGAGCTTGATATGCTCGAATTGATAGTTATTTGATGAAACTAGGATTTACTAAGAGTGATGTCAATCCAAACCTTTATTTTAATGTTGTGAAGAATGCACTTGTGATCCTATTATTATATGTTGATATTTTATTTTTAACAAGTGTTGAGCCTCTCATCATTCAATGTAAAAAACAGTTGGCTTCTGAGTTTGATATGAAGGATCTTCGATTGATGCATTATTGCTTCCGAATGGAAGTATGGAAGAAACCTAGAGAATAATTCCTTGGTAAAGGAAATTACGTTATATAGATCCTTCATAAATTTTTCATGACGGACTATAAATCCATGGCTACTCCCATCGTGACTAAATTGAAGGAGTTAAGAGGCTATGAATCCAATTTGGTAGATCCATCTATATACCAAAACTTAATTGGCTCGTTGATGTATTTGGTTAACACGGGGTCAGCTATTTGCTTTGTTGTGAGCATCTTGAGCTAGTTCTAGGGTGAACCGAGACATGAGCATGGGATTGCAACAAAGAAAATTCTGATATATCACGTGGTACTCTGAACTATGGCTTGAAATATGTTGCAAACAAGTATGTATAGCTTCAAGGATATAAATATGTTGATTGGGAAGGAAATGTCGATGATAAGAATAGCACTTCAGGGGTATGCTTTAGCATGGGCTCCACTATGATATCTTGGATGATTAGGAATGAGACATTTGTCACAATCAGCACTATAGAAGTGGAATATATTGCATAAAATGAAGCATGTACAAAAGTAATGTGGCTTCAAAAAATATTTGCAAGATTTGTTCGAAAAATCAAGGATATATTAGGGTTTTATTCTCCTTTCTTGATAATTACTTGTGAGAGTGTTGGATTTTTTTCCTTCTTTATTATGTTATCTTTCAGAGCATAATCCCCCTCGAGGGGAAAACCCAGTGAAGATAATTATTCCTTTCAATAGTATTCTTTGAGACTCTTTACCTTAGACCAAGAAAATACTTCCCCTCTGCACCATGTCATCCTCCAAGAAATTCGACCCCTTCCAGCAACTTCGACTAGGCAGCAGCTTCCGGCAACAGCGAAATCTTAGAAAACTTTGACCTCCCAACCTAGACCATGAAATAGAGAGAGAGAGAGAGAGAGAGACCAAAAGATCAATTTTCTTCTTCTCTAAAGACTCCCCCAAACTCACACTCCTTTCTTCATCCCAGCAGCAGACTTCACACTTCTCCAGCTCTTCTTCAGATATTGAACTTCCTTGAGAGTGAGTGATCCAAATGACTTCGACCTCCTTCAATATATAGGCTTCAGTGGGTCAAATGGGGGTCCTTAGGCTGACTTGATCTGCCTTAGGCTGACATGATGTGGAGGACACATAATTCATATTTGACTTGATACAAAACATTTTTACATGATTCGAAAGCCCAAGAAGGATATCTTCAAATATAAAATGACTCTATAAATTCAATATTAATCCTAGGAGTCCATAATGGGGACTTTGGCTAATATAATGATGACCCAAGCATGAAACCCATGCTTTAATAAGTCGTTGTTACAATAATAAAATTCTTTTTCTTATTCTTTTGACAAGTACATTACATAATGACTCGAGTACATTATTGAAGATCAAATATAGTTACACTTTCTAACAAGATTGTTCGACCAAGAGTTGGAACCGAAGGTGATATACTGTGATAATCAAGGTTGTGTGAAGTGTTAATAAAATCTTGTGTTCCATGATAGGTCGAAGCATATTGAGATCAAGTTGTTGGCATTATGGCACAGGTTTGGGGCTATGGCACAGGTGTTGTCCTTGATGGCAACCTTCTTTGGTAACAGATCTCAGTTCAGGCACTCAAAAAGTAGAAAAAGACATATACGCAGGTTCATCTAGACTAAGGCGCGTATACACGCGGCTTATACATTACAAGAGCGCGTATATGTTGGTGATCATCCTTTTGGTCCATGGCAGTTAGATCTTGGAACTTGAACCTATGTTTTGGACCATGGCGTCTCGTCAGATGTGTCGATCCCTAGTTTTTGGGTTCATGGTATTGAAATGTTATGGTTTTGGACCATGGTATTGGGGAAGGCCTAAGACTATAAAAGAGGAAGGAGACCTTGTGACAAAGGATTATCTGAATTATTATTGAAGATCTGATAAAGTGCTAGAGCTGATATATTGGGTGGTGATGCAGATCTGGATCTGAAGGAAGGAGGAACCTTAGCGCCAAAGGAAGGATAAGTT